>SNQJ01S0074014.1:19976-33840 GCA_010110895.2 Picea sitchensis | reverse complement strand
TCTAGACAAAGCCAACACTATTTCCTTGGAATTGTCAAATATTCATATAGCCCTATTTACAGAGTTGAAATTCCTTTGTACCATAACATAGTTGAAATATGGCAATAACAAAATACAATCTTGCTTACAAAATAGATATCAAAATCATATGCAAACACTAGCACCGATGAAACTACTGCTAGAACGACAAAGTCAAAGGCAATACCCCACTAGACAATGGGCCTTTCAATTGTAGTTGGACATCAACGGGTCCCCTAAGGTCCATACATCAGAACTAGTCCTCCAAAGGGAGCTTATCCTGCACCATAACGATGTTGGTGTACACGCATCATTTCCCTCACATGCATAATTTTCTCTCCCCTAGAGTGCACTTGAGCTTCATCCCTTAATTCTAGGGATTTATCTTAGGAAAATTCCACTTTTCAAGGGATACGAGTGCTTCCTTCCTACATTATAGGGTCAGATCTTATTTTCTAGGAATAAGTGCACACTTGAGGAGTAGATCGTATTTTCAAGAGCTAGTTTACTCCACTTGACTTGCATGTGCTAATTTACTCCACTTGACTTGCATGGGCTAATTTACTCCACTCGGCTAGTAAAAGCCAAGTTAACTCCCTCATGAAAGAGCACTTGGCTAATTAGTGCATGTTTTGGCATGCTTTGCATGTAGTTAAGCCTAACAAAGTTTCATTAGAACTAATTCGATTCTATTGCATTCAATTGCACTGTATTGTATTCTTTTCATCTTTGGATGATCATTCTTTCTACAAGTTTATGAGAATTAGATTGCTCCAACAATTCTTCTTCTCTTGTCTTCTTTCAAATTTTTAATTGTATTGCTTTTCAATTAGATTCTAAATCCTCTTGCAGGTTGATCAACCAAATCTTACATGGTTATAGAGCCAGGTTGAGTCTAAGGGAATAGTATACAGGTTTGCAGGTGGAAGACACAAATTAGAGCACACTAGGGAGGGTGGATCAGTCTCAACAGATAATCCTCATACCATTCAACTATTATGAATGGAGACATAGGTGGTTATTCTCTTGCGGAGTAAAGGCCTATATCGGATCACAATGGGAACTGAGACCGATCCAAATTTCGCYGTTGAAAAGGAAAAATGGTTTAATCGAATGGATGAAGCATCTGGATTGTTATGTCTCTCTATTTCTCCCGACCTCTTATTCCACATCAAATCTGTAAAARCAACCAATGTAGTYTGGACCAAGCTAGAAGKACTCTTTGAGAAGCAGGATGTGTTGCAAGGACATTAGTTGGAGAATGAGCTCATCAGTTTGAGCCTGAGCAACTTYGACACTATCTAGGACTTTTTCAMCTAGTTTAAATCACTATTGCTTCAACTCAAATTATGTGGCATAGAAAAGAAGGAAGAGCAACTCATYCTCTCAATTCTGTCCAAACTGGATTYTGAATACTCAATTTTTGTTTCTACCTTCCATGCTTGGAAGATGCCTTCATTGGATGATTTTACTACCTCTCTCACCCATGAGCAAGATAAACTTGTTCAAATGGGTTCCCTCAAGACAACAAAGTTRCATGCATTTGCTACAAATGAGGGAAGCAAGACTAGCAACAAACTTAAATAACAATTCAAAGAAAAGAAAGACCAAGATTAGAAGGAGCGCAATCCAAAATCTACATAGGAGATTTCCAACTCTAAAACTAGGAAAACAAAGAAGGAGAAGGTGATGTGTGCTTACTGCAAGAAATCCAATCATGAAGAACATGCATGCATGAGGAAGCAAAATGATTAGATGACCCATCTTCTTGAGAGGCATAATATCAATGTACCTAATAATATCAAGAAGAAATATGAGAAATCTGAAAAGCCACAAGATGATAAAGACAAAGGAAAGGAAACATGTCATGCACTTGTTGTCTCTTCCTCATTATCTACATCGGTTCTTGATACAAGAGCTTCGAACCATATCGCTTCATCACAAGAAGTCTTTACTTTTTTGAAGCCATGCACCAATCCTATCATCTTAATGGGAGATAATACATCGGTTCATGTATGTGAAAAAGTAACCATTGATTTAGATCATGGGCATTTTCAGAATGTATTGCATGTACCTACCTTGTCCATCAACCTTCTTTCCATCTATTAGATCACCCATTCAAGTACCGACAAGCGTGTGGAGTTCACACCTAATTCAATGGTCATTACATAAATTTTTGATGGAACAAGATTGTGGTTGGGAAAGCAGATCACTAGTCCAGGTTGTATGTCCTTTCCAATTTTATTCCAAAATCTCCTTCAACTGTACTTCTAACACATTGTGATGAAGCAAGTAGGTTGGCGCATGAAAGATTCGGTCACTGTAACAACCGCTATTTGTAGTAGCTCAACAAGTAGGGTATGGTGATAGGATTGCTAGACATTAAGTATTTTGATGGTGTATGTCAGGGCTGCATTCTTGGTATGCATCTAGAAGAAAAAATTGAAAAGGGAAAGGCATGGAGAGCCTCATAAGCTCTTGAGCTTGTTCACAGTGATATTAGGGGTCCATTTCCTCACCTATCCATGAGCAGGGCCAAGTATGTTTTGACCTTCATTGATGATTGGTCAAGGTGCACTTGGGTATACTTTCTCAAGCATAAATTAGAGGTTTTTGAGTGTTTCAGAGACTTCAAAGCTTTCTCAGAGAAGTAATCAAGAAAGGGAATCAAGATCCTGCATATAGCGAATGGGGGGGAGCATGTGAACAAAGATGTTCAATATCTATGTGTAGAGGTAGGTATTGCGTTGCAACATACAGTTCCTTATACTCCACAACAGAACGAGGTTGTAGAACGAAAGAACATATCCTTGAAGGATATGACAAACTGCATGCTATAGTCCAAGTCCCTCTCTCCAAAGCTTTGGGTTGAAGCTATCAACTATGCAACCTACATCCAAAACCGAGTTCCTCACAAAGTATTGAAGGGAGTCACTCCATTCGAAGCTTGGAGTGGTCGGAAACCTAAATTCAAGTGCTTTAGGATGTTTGGATCTCATGCATGGGAAAACATTCTCTTAGAGAAAAGGAGGGCTTTGGATCCTCAAAGTAAGAGTGCATTTTTGTGGGATATCCTAATAGTGTTAAGGGGTACAGGCTAATAAATCCTTTCATTGAATTTTTTTTTATTGAAAGAAGTGTCAAATTTGAAGAGGGCCCCTTGCATGCAGTTGAGGAAGAACCTGCTATAGATCCACCAGTTCTTGTTGATGCAGATCTCATAGATGCCTCTTTGATTGCCTTAGATGAAATTTTAGATTCAGACGAAGAAGAGGAAGTTGATGACATTGGTGAACAGGTTGTTGTAGATCAAACAACTCGACCACTTTGGGCACAACAAACTCTTCAAACTGCAGGTGATCTAGTTGGGATCCAACAGATATACATGGAGGAAGGTGATCTAGTTGGGATCCAACAGATATACATGGAGGACTCGCTCACAGTTGCAAGGTGCTCCACAATCACTCACTGCTATGAAGCCTTTTATGCCCATCCATTGTTACATGGTCATTGCTACAGACCCACAATCTTATGTAGAAGTTGTAGGTAATCGATATTTCGAGGCTACCATGGATGAGGAGGATTAGTTTCTGATGAAGAACCAAACTTGGGAGTTGGTTCCCCTACCTCCTAGTAAGAGACGTGTTCAGTGCAAATGGATTTATCGAACAAAGATGGCAGCAAATGGACTTGTGAGTAACTACAAAGCATGAATTGTAGCAAAAGGCTTCTCATAGGTATAGGGCATAGATTACAATGAGGCCATTGCACTTGTTACAAAGATGGATTCCATTCAACTTGTGCTCGCATTGCGGCAACTCAACGTTGGGAGGTTCATCATATGGATGTGAAGAGTGTATTTCTTTACAGGGATCTTGAGGAGGATATCTACATGGAACAACCACAAGGGTAGATCTAGGATTCATCTCTTATTTGCAGATTACGGAAAAATCTTTGTATGGCCTTAAGTAGGCACCATGAACTTGGTATGCAAATATGGGCACTCATAGTTTTGGGATACATTATGCAATAGATTGCACTCTTGATCTAGTTGGCTACATAGATTCTGATTAGGTTAGCGATGGAACATATCGCAAGTCCAGTTCTGGTTATGTATTCAGTTTTGGCTCATATCCTATTTGTTGGTCTAGTAAGAAGCAATCAACCATTTCTTTATCCATTGCAGAGGCAAAGTATAGAGATGTAGTGAATGCAGAAACAAAAGCAATTTGCTTGCAACATATTCTCACTAAGTTTGGTATTCAGTGTCACCATCCTATAATCATATTTTGTGACAATCAAAGTACCATCCAGATCTCTAGAGATCCGGTTCAGCGATAGAGGACCAAGCACATTGTGATTCACATTCTTTACTTCCAGGGGCTGATTCATGATTAGTGCATTGATGTGCAATACTGTCCATCCGTAGAACAAATTGCAAACACCTTTACCAAATCCTTCACTGAGAAGAAGTTCATAGAGTTACGAGCTCACTTGGGAGTGAAGGAGACATCTACTTTAGAGTAGGCTGCTTAGTCTACTCCGTACTATCCTCTTTTGGAGGGGGGGTTTCTTCCCACTGGGTTTTCCCTCTTCCTCACTTTTCGGGGATATTTTTTTGTACTTGGGTACCTAACATGGCTTCATATTGTCGGGACCCAATTTTTTCATTCATCATACTCGCCTAAGTTATGTTTAAGGGGGGGTGTTGGTGTACATGCATCATTTTTCCACACATGTAGAATTTTCTCTCTCCTATAGCGCACTTGAGCTTTATCTCCTAATTCTAGGGATTTATCTTAGGCAAATTCCACTTTTCAAGGGATATGAGTGCTTCCTTCCTACATTATAGGGTTAGATTCTATTTTCTAGAAATACGTGTGCGCTTGAGGAGTAGATCCTATTTTCTAGAAGCTAGTTTACTCCACTTGGTTAGTAAAAGCCAAGTTAACTCCCTCATGAAAGTGCACTTGGCTAATTAGTGCATGTTTTGGCATGCTTTGCATGTAGTTAAGCCTAACATAGTTGCATGAGAACTAATTCGATTACATTGCATTCAATTGCATTGTATTGTATTCTTTTCATCCTCGGATGATCATTCTTTCTACAGGTTAATGAGAATTAGATTGCTCCAATAATTCTTCTTCTCTTCTCTTCTCTCAAATTGTCAATTGGGTCGAGGGGGGGTGTTTCTTCCCACTGGGTTTTCCCTCTCTCCTCACTTTTTGGGGCTATTTTTTTGTACTTGGGTACCTAACATGGCTTCATATTACCAGGACCCGATTTTTTTATGCATCATACTCACCTAAGTTAGGCTTAAGGGGGGGTGTTGGTGTACATGCATCATTTTCCTCACATGCACAATTTTGTCTCTCCTAGAGCACACTTGAGATTTATCCCCTAATTCTAGCGACTATCTTAGGTAGATTCCACTTTTCAAGGGATAAGAGTGCTTCTTTCCTACATTATAGGCTCATATCCTATTTTCTAGGATCTAGTTTACTCCACTTGACTTGCATGAGCTAGTTTACTCCACTTGGTTAATAAAAGCCAAGTTAACTCCCTCGTGAAAGCCATTTGGCTAATTAGTGCATGTTTTGGCATGCTTTGCATGTAGTTAAGCCTAGCATAGTTGCATGAGAAATAATTCGATTCTGTTGCATTCAATTGCATTGTGTTGTATTCTTTTCATCTTTGGATGATCATTCTTTCTACATGTTAATGAGAATTAGATTGCTCCAATAATTCTTCTTCTCTTCTCTTCTCTCAAATTGTTAATTGTATTGCTTCTCAATTAGATTCTAGAGCCTCTTGCAGGTTTATGTGGTCCTCCAGTTAAGCACCTTGAATATATTTCCTAATAGCATTAGGTGTTGAATCCTCCACCTAAGGTTAATGTGGTCCTCCAGTAAGTCAATCTTGTACATCCAATGATCCAAAAAGGATCCAGAGAAGGCTAAGAACAACTCAGAATGCTCAGAATGGCTTCGGCAGATAGAGAAAGGGCAAAAATTCAAAGTTCCCAAAACTCAGTTAAAATGGCATGATCGTGAAGAGCGCGTTGCAAGCTTTCTAACGACGCAAATGGTTCGTCAAACAGAGCTCGTATGCAAAAGATATAAGCGGTCAAAGATCAGGTCAAACTTGGTCAAAAGGTCAAGGTGACACGTGTCACCACTGCAAGGGTGACACATGGCACATCCATACAATTGACGTGGCAGAGTGCTGAGTTGGCATGGTATGACGTGGCAAGGTCATACAAGTCTGAAGGTAGACACGTGGGCGAATTAAGTTGTGACAAGTGGCATTTTATTGAGCAAATGATATGGTGCCATGTGGCCCAGTCGTGGGCTACCACGTGGCACCCCTCCAGTGGTTGGTATGTGACAATTTTTTTATGACTCCACAGGAGTCGAACCCGTGACCTCCTTAGCCCAAAGGCCTTACAATTCCACGCTAACCAATACACCACTATATAGTTCTTGTTTGTAATATGACACCAATTTTATTTAAGTTTAAATGTTTTGTATGGGGAAAAGGAAAGGGGCTAGGCCTTCGGCCCAACCCTTGGTTCTATACTAATCCATGCGACCATATATATATATCCAGTGCCAAACCGCCCGCCATGTTTAGTAGAGCATGCCAATAACAAGTTGCAACCATATGTTAAAAATGGGAGGTCCGTGGGATTCGACCTCGGGACCTCCGCCTACAACTCATTCAATAAACGACTTAACTTAGCCTCCGCTAACCTGTCTGCCAACAGACTCATCAATGCTAAATCGCCCGGATTTTTGTATAAGAAGGGGGCTTCGCCAGTGTACAATGTACGAGGGGACAGAGGAGAACCAAGCGCGCCCGTACGGATTTTGGCACACATTTCGAGATTTCCCAGTTATTTATTGCAGAGGCAGGGCATGGAAACCGAGACAGGGGTGTCTCTTGGGCCTGAAAGTGTCAGACTCAGATTGAGGCGTGGAGACAGTCATTTTTAGGTAATTTGACGCCACGAACGCAGTGTGATGTTAGTTTTTTGATTTGAGCAAAGCTTCTGTAGCTTAACTCCAAAATGAGGTATACTTATGTATTTTGCTCAATTCTTTTTGGAGTTAATAAAAAGACCTACCCATTTGAGAGCAGGACTCAGAGACGTAGTCCATCAGGGACGAACTCCGTTATCAAGTTCTTTGTGTTCATATTGCATGATTATGTCTCTTTCTTTTTGAGCTTTTCCTTTTTTATGGTGTACTTTAGTTTGTGCTCATTTAATACAATTTTTTAATAAGTCACCCGACGAAAAGATCTCGGATCATCCAAGAACATTGAAAATCGTGAATGAGAAATCACTCAAAGTTGGTACTCCACAAAATGATACATTGGAGTGTAGGATCAGGTTTACAATCAAGATTCTAATCTCAACAATTGTTGCCAAACAATTTCAGTGATTAGATGTGATTCCATAGGTGTAGAGAACATTCCCTGCATGTGGTTGACAGAAAAATATAATGGGAATAGTTATAGGGAAATAGAAAATTTGCAAGTCCTGATCAAGTAAGGATGGAAATTTATCTTAGAATGTAGAAACCTTGGCGAATCTTATTAGTCCTTAATATGCAAAGTATAAAATGTTTGGCGATATTTTTGTAAAAATATTCAAATTTCTAAGGATTTTATATAGTTTCTATAAAATTTGGGCTATTTTTAAGGTAAAATAATTTTATTCTATAGAATTTGGGCGAATCACTTTTAGAAAAAATGGAAATTGGCGAATCTTTTTTTGGAAAAAGCATGGAAAATTAGCCCATGGGTGATATATAGCCCCTAAAAGTTTCCCTGGGACTCCCAAAATTATCAAAAGAACAAAAACTCTTGGCAGACCTACTTTAGCAGTCTTAGATAGAATGGCAAGAACCTGCCAAGATGGCATATTTTCCCCAAATACTTTTGAATTGCTTGCATGGAATTTTCAGAAATATAGATCCTGAACCATCAATAAACTTCACCCAAGATATGAATAAGATAATTAAACAGTAAATATCTCATGGGTTAGAGGTAAACTTGTTGACAGGAACAGACTTCAAATGTGGTTATTGAAATGCTTCACAGTTTATAAAATATCCCAATAGGTGCAGCAAATAGTTTTGATTGAGATGTAACTGAATGCTAGTGAAGGAACAGTTGCCTAAGATCCAGAAATACTACAGCAATACAACTATTACTTCTACATTCACTACTGAAATTGTTTGAACTTTGAAGGCAGTAAGTTAGGAACCTATACAGAAAACATATTGCTGAATGGAATCAATTGCAATCTTCCTGGACTCTGTGTTCAGGGAAACTAGCTTTTTCATCGACTCTGAGATCTAATGGGCTCACTATCTCATTTGATGAACAGATCAGATTAACGATTGTGCACACATAGAAGGAAAGGTGGGGGTCAAAGCTCTGTCTCTCATTTTATCATTTTTCTTGGTTGCTGCAACTACCATTTATTAGGAGGAAAAATGGTAAAGTTTGTAATGGTGAAAGCCATTGTGGAGCTCCAGAATCTAGTTTTCAACTCTTTACATGTCATGGCATCACTTTGTAGATGGTTTCACGCAAGGAAAATTTGTGGCACTGGTTTTCACATTGCTTCTTACAACATTTACTGATCTTGTATTTTTTGTGCATGTTATAGGCTGCGACAAGCACCTCCATGGTTTCTCCTTTCATGCTCTGGATCTGTGGGTTCCATCCATGTATTTGGTGTTTTACCATGATATGAGCGAAAAGTATCAGTTGTTTTCTGGTTTCTATCTTTTCCTTGTGCACATTCAAATGAATATTAGCCATGGACTGCCACATATTTAGAATTTATTTACGGTTGTTTTCATGATTATAGTTCCCAATTGTATTTTATATTGATGGCCCATCGAATAAGACTGAAACCACTACATAAAGCCTGCTATTGATACCTAGTATATGTTTTTGTTTGCATGTTCTGTGATTCAGTTTTCTGGAATGTCCAGTTGAGTGCATTTATTTAACATTTGTTTGGTCACTCCAAATGTTAGGTACCTAACCTCCCTAACCCGTTATGTAGGTAGAATAATATAATTCCATGTAATAAAGGCCGATATTGATAAGGCCTAGCAATAAGGAAGAATAAGTCAAATGTAAGAAGACCTAATATAAGCTTCCGCTTCTAGAAGGATCTTCCTCTAGATTGTTCTTTTAGATAGATGAGTATAAATAGGAGTAGAGGGTCTGAGAAATATGGTCTTGGAGATTATTGTAATAGAGCTCTGCTCTGCTGGAGGTTGCTCCCTCGAAGAGGCAAGTGAACATTGCTATCATTAATGAAAGTGCTCTTTTTGGTGTTATTCTGGTATTGTTCTGGTTATATCATTGTTTCTCTGCCATTTCTATGTTGAAATCTTTTTGTTCTGCATACTATTTTATATCTGAAATACTACAACTGGTATCAAAGCACCTTCCTCGGCAGAAAATTGCGGGTTAAATTTTTTCAGGGTAGAGACTTATTCTGGTGTCTTAAAGCTACATAGATCTGTTGTTACGCGCATAAACCCGCGGTCGGGGAGTCATACACGCAGGAAATACAAGAGGTACTTAAGCGCACATTTGTTGGCCACCCTTGTAACCCATGTTGGTATCCTTTCGAGTGGTAGTGCATCAGACAACACATGTATACGGATCGACCTAGATCTCTTGAAGCCCTCCATTGCTAAATGGATTGGCCGCCTGACTACTATAGTGCCACCGAGAACAACACTTTGGAAGATACTCTCTCGTACCTAGGTAGTCGGGTATTACGGCTAAGGGCACGGTCTAGCCTCCTTAGTTGGTGCCCTGAGATATTGGGCCGAGTACTACTGTTGGATCCCGCACGTATATTAGAGAGCTATAGCACAGGGAAAATCCTTGTGTGTAGAAACCTTGAATATCCTACCCCTGGGGACAAAAACAAAAAAACAGAACACACAAGATCTATTGTCGCGCAACTATGCCTTATGCATTTTGGTTGTGAAATTACTACACATTTCTTCCTATTAAGAATTTGGGCATTTCGTCACTGCAGTATTATTCAGGCTGGAGTATAACTCCATAGGAAAAAAGAGTATAGTGGTCCCGTCAAAACACTTATTTGGGACCTATCCCACTGGGTTCCTCTCTTCACCCCGATTCCAGTGATAACTATCATTTTTAACACAATTTTTTTGTGGACCCGACCCTTCTTCGACACCCTTATTTGGCCCCTATCCCATTGGCTCCCCCTTTTCGCCCTGATCGCAGTGGTACCTATCATTTGACACCCTTCTTTTCCGTGGTCCCAACTACCCCTCCAGACCCCTTTTGTTTCCCCTATACCATTTGCCTGCTCATTTGTCCAAATGGCTACCACACGAGCCCAAGAACTCAATGCCTTGATTGCTGACACCCACCAGAACCAGGAAGACATCAAGACTATCAATGCCAACCTTAGCTCAATCAATTCGACTATTGAGATCCTCAAGGAACAATGTTCGCACATCAAAGACCTCAAATACCTCAAAGAACACTTCATGGGCTGTTCCTAGAACCCTTCCTCTTCTGAACCACCATCTTATTAGGATGACCATGACTCTTCCCATTACCAAGGTCTTCATACTACCCACTTTTCTCGAGACCTCCGCCCTCCTAGAATTGAGGTGAACAAATTTGATGGATCGAATCCTATAGGTCGGGTCACCCAAATGGAACATTATTTCTCTTTGCATGGCATTATTGATGATTTAGCCAAGCTTCGTTATGGTGTCCTACATCTGGATTCAGAACGATGGCAATGGTGGCAATGGCAAAAAAGGGCACGCTAAGGGTATGTTGCTTGGACATCGTTTGTGGCCGAATTTTATGACCGCTTTGACTCTGACACCCACCATTTAGGCCGTTAGACCAAGTTAAAGTAGTTTGGGACAATGGAAGACTTTATTGCCGCATTTGAGCACTTGGCTTTCAGAACGGAGGGCATGTCAGATGCTTTCTTTAGGGAATGCTTTATCAATGGCCTCAAAGATGAAATTCGTTCCCATGTTCTCATGGCACGCCCCCAGACTTGGTTGGAAGCTACTCAACGAGCCAAGGAAGCAAAACAGATTGTATCCTCCCAGACCTGCAAACCCTCCTTTCCTCCTCGCCCTAAACCCACCACTTATTCCCCTCCTGCAACTCCTCTCAAGATCCGAAATTAACCAGGGCTGAAATGGCTGAACGTCAACTCAAGGGTCTTTGTTATAATTGTGATGAAAAATATTTGCCTGGGCACAAGTGTAAGGAACCAAAGCTTTTTATGGCTGTGACTGAGGATCTTTCTAAAGAACATGTTGTTGTTCCGCCTGTGGAGGAACAACCATCGCCATCTGACCTCACCCCACCCTCTGATCCACCAGACGTTGACCCGGTGATTTCACTTAATGCCCTCACTGGCTTCTCTGCTCCCCAGACTCTCAAATTAATTGGTTACATCAGAAATAGGAAAGTCATCATCCTTTTGGACAGTGGTAGCACCCATAACTTTATTCATCGCCGCATTGCCCAAGAAGTCAATTGTTACATCCGTGCCGTCAATAATTTTCAAATCATGATTGCCAATGTTGGATACATGAAATGTGTGGGACGATGTGAAAATGTGCGACTCCAAATTGGTCAGTATCACTTGAAATCGCATATGTTTGCTATAGACATGGGTGGTTGTGACATTGTTCTTGGTGCCGAATGGTTACGCACTCTAGGCCCCATTCTCATGGATTTTAAGGACTTAACCGTGCAATTCCAACAGGAGGGACAACAGTATAAGTTCCAAGGCATCACAACAGGCTCCCTTGAGATCATCAGTTCCCATCGCATGGAAAAGATCCTCAAAAAAGGTCATTCGGGAATTATAGCCTAACTCCACTCCATTCATGCTGTTGAGACACCTTCTGTGCATCCCGACCTCCAATCTATCCTCTCTCGCCAACAACTTGTTTTTACTACCTAAAGAACTTCCCCCTTCCCGTGGAGTCCATGATCATTCCATCCCTCTCATTCAGGGCAGTCTTCCTCCCAATGTTCGGCCTTATCGTCATCCCTTTGCCCAGAAGAATGAAATTGAGAAAATTGTTCATGAATTACTAGAAGCTGGTGTTATCCGTCCCAGTACTAGCCCCTATTCTTCCCCTGTGGTCATGGTACTCAAGAAAGAAGGTACTTGGCACATGTGTCCTGATTTCTGCGCCCTCAACAAACTCACAATCAAAGACAAATTCCGCATTCCTGTAATTGATGACTTCTTGGATGAATTGAGTGGTGCTCAGTAGTTCACCAAATTGGATCTACGTTCTGGCTACCACCAGATCTGTATGAAAGAAGAAGACATTCCCAAGACTGCATTTTGCACTCATGAGGGTCATTATGAATTTTTGGTAATGCCCTTTGGATTGTGTAATGCTCCTTCCACTTTCCAAAGTCTTATGAATCATGTCTTCTGTCCTTTTCTTCGTCATTTTGTCTTAGTTTTCTTTGATGATATTCTCATCTATAGTAAAACTTGGCCATCCCATCTCTCCCATGTGAATCAAGTTCTCCATCTACTCTCTAAGCGCCAACTTTTCCTCAAACAATCTAAATGTGCCTTTGGTGCCTCAGAAGTGGCATACCTGGGTCATATTGTCGGCAAGGATGGTGTCCAAGTGGATCCTAAGAAAATTGAATCTATGCAAGATTGGCCTTGCCCTAAAACTCTTAAGAGCTTGTGTGGTTTTTTGGGTTTAACAGGCTATTATAGGAAGTTTGTTCGGAATTATGGAAAGATTGCAGCTCCTCTCACTTCTCTCCTTAAAACGAATGCTTTCATTTGGACTTCAGCTGCGGATTATGCCTTCTAAGCCTTAAAAGATGCTATGTGCTCGACCCTTGCCCTAGCCCTCCCAAACTTCACAAAGACATTCGTATTGGAATGTGATTCTTCCGGGAAAGGAATTGGAGGCATCCTCATGCAAGATGGAAGGCCTTTGGCCTTCACTAGCAAACAACTTTCAAAGCGACATTTGGGCCAATCCATTTATGAAAAGGAAATGTTAGCTATTCTGCATGCTGTGGATCTCTGGCGTCCTTATTTATTGGGTCAGCGGTTCCAAATCAAAACTGATCATTAGAGTCTCAAGTATTTTCTGGAACAACGAATTTCATCCTCGGCACAACAAAAATGGGTGACCAAGCTATTTGGCTATGATTATGAGATCATTTACAAGAAGGGCAAGGAAAATGTAGTGGCTGATGCTCTTTCCCGGAAATATGAAGAAGACGGGTCCCTTTTCTCCCTCTCCTTCATTGTACTAGATGTTAGAATATAATGGATGTGCTCGTTTTACCATTGACAATATCGCTATTGTCACCCAACCATAGGCCGAAGCCACCCTTCAAGCACCTTAACCTTGACAGAGAATCACTCCGGAAGCAAACCCTAGGCTAGATAGCCAAACAAAGGGTAGCTCTCCTTTCCCCAAGGATAGCGCACCAACAAGAGCTGATCAGATAGTCCAAACCCTAACCAAGAGATAGTCCAAGCCAAACGTGATCTGCTAGCTGCAACAGTTGCAATGGAAGCTCTCCTCCAAACCTGCGCACAAAACTGGGCACTGCAGTGCGCACAAGTGCTGCTCTGCAATTCTGAGATTGCCTGCCAGAATGAAGACCGACCTCCTGTATTTATAGTAATTCTGGCTAACTGCCTGGGCCGACATCTCATTCTGGGTATATGTCTGTTCAGTATATATTATTTCTTCTGGCCGACTTCTTCTCTTGGAGGCTAATAACCTAATACAAG
>SNQJ01S0074013.1:26441-64081 GCA_010110895.2 Picea sitchensis | reverse complement strand
CATACATATTTATAAGGGCTAGTGAACAAATTTGATTGCAACAATTAGTTTAAAGACATGTAATATATAAGAAAAAATGCTAGAAGTAAAAGAATAAATTGTTGAAAGTAAATGAATAAGATAAGAAAAATGGATAAAATGTCGAAGTTTACAATGTGAGTAATTTCTTAATGTACTATTGTATATAGTTTATGGTGGGTTCCTCGTTAATGGGGTCAAAGAAATGTCCATTGTCAGTTGACCATCCAACTTGGGATGTGTAAGGGGGGCTTCATAAATCCACACAACCCTTACTCCTGACGTAAGATAACATTTCTCACCCATCACATTCCGAGTTTGAATAGAATTTCCAAGTGCTACTTTGTAATGTGTCCATCGACTTAGCAAGCAAGAGTAATATAAGGACTATTTAATTTCCCTATTGCATGAAGATTTGAGAATGCTAAAATCTAAACATACAATTATAATATTTAAATATAAATAGAATAGAACTATTAAAGTTAAAATATCATTGTTCAACCAATTAAAAAACTAAAATGTAGATATAAGTATATAGTAAGTATAAAATATACGACTTTGGATATAAACATATTAGAAGCCAAAGATAATTAAAATGAGGACTACATTATGTTCATATAGAAATGAGTATATATTAAAGATAAAATAAATGACTTTGGATATAACGTAATGAAACAAACATAAATGTCCTCAAAAACATTGTCAACTACTAATCCTCTTATACTATTTAATTTTAACTATAAATATAATATAACTGTTAAAATTAAAATATCAATGGTCAACCAATAAAAAACAAAATAAAATTAAGAATAAATCTATTTTATATAAACTTAACAAATATAACTAAAATAAGGTGATATTATTTATATTCATATGAGTATATATTAAGTATACAATATATGACTTCAGAAAAAAAACATAATGAAATTAAAGAAATTGTTGAAAAATATAACTAATCCATAAACTTTATCTTTTAATAAACATTGCATAATACTAACCTAATTACAATAAATATAATTAGTCCATAAACCTTATTTTTTAATAAACATTACATAATACTAACCTAATTACAATATATTGTAACATGTATACTATTTCATAATACTAAGCTAAAAATTAACTTAACCTAAATAATACTAACCTAACCTTCAACATAAAAAAATATTAAGTTCCAATGCATAATACTAACCTAAATACAAAATATTGTAATATGTATACGAATTCATAAAAGTATTAAGTTGCTTATTGGTACAAGTTGAGTGGAAATTAGAAAAAAAAAAACAAGAGAGTGAGTGACATGGAAGTGACTAAACATCATATGATAAGTTTAAGAGGACGAATCCTCAAAAAGTGAAATCCATGCAATAGTCATTACTCACACATTGCTTTACACCACTATCCTTCACTCCACTTGATACAAAATCCTCTTTTTAGTGTAAACTTCTCGTTACTTAATATAGAACCCTAGGTATTCATTAGTGTAAACTTCGCATTACTTAATATAGAATCCTAGGTATTCATTAGTCTAAAATTCACGTTACTTAATATAGAATTCAGTATCAGCAGAAAGTGATACTCTATATTTCTAGTATGATCATGCTTTGTACCCACATATGGTTTTGACAGGATTGATATATTTCAATGTACTAAAAATATCAAATATTTGTGTAACTTGGAAATCATACTTAAAACCTTAATAACCGTATAATAAGTCTCTCACTACAATAACTTTATCTTAATAATATATTTTAATATCTAATGACATGTGAAATGTGTATATTGTTGGTAAAAATATAATGTACATGTTTCACGATTTTGTATGTGTTATAGAATACACATGCTTATATAAAAAGTATGTCCTTTTAGAATGTGAAATGTGTATATTGTTGGTAAAAATAGCATGTACATGTTTTACGATTTTGTATGTGTTATAGAATACACATGCTTTTATAAAAAGTATGCCTTTTTAGAATTAAAAAAATTCTGGATGGTATTGAAAATTTCTAATGGCTATGGCTCATAGTTGTCTTCAAACGCAGATTTATCATAAGATTTGAGTGAAATAATTTTTGTACATGAAAAAAAATGTAGATTAGCTTATTCCATTTATCCATTTAGAATAGTAAGCTCAAGGTAAAAACATTGTGGCATTATTTTACTATCTTGTATGATTAATAAAAAATACAAAATAAACGTGTTCCTATGGTAACATATATCAGTAACCCATAATAGGGGACTTGAGATTTAAAAAAAAAAATATTTTATGATATGGTATCTCTAATTTTTGGACATGGTTGAAACCCAATCTAAATTGGAAAATAACTGAAGACGAGTTTAGGAAGTATTTCCATCAGTTTATAGAAGCTTTAAATTATTGCTATAGTAGAAATGTATACCACAGAGGCCTCAAGGTATGTAGTTTTTCTCTGTAAAATGTATGACAAGTAATCTGTATTCCAAACCATAGGCCTACCTTTTATGGATCATTGTGATACTTCAACTTCTCAGATTGATCATTGATTTTAATCCAAGAAGATAGGAAGAATGTTTTGGAAAATATGCTCTAGTTTTGGTAGAGCAGGCCTCTTCCTGACTCCCAAGATCCCAAAATTCATCCCAACTACCATGACTATCTCCCCATACCCCTAGTTTGGGAAATATTGTTATAACTAACACTTCAACTCTGTGAAGAGGAGGTCATGGAGAAAATAGAAAACTCTATAGTCCTAATTATGTATGTTTATCTTTAATTTTTTAAAGTTAGAGATCTACTTGGTCTTTAGGGACCTCTTCTCTCAAAATCAAAATGGAATTTATTTTAAGAATTGATCAAAGATATTTGTTATCTATTTAAGTTTTTGATTTTGTTGTTAAAAAGGTCAGTTTAATCCCTATATTAGATAATGGATGGATGGTAACACAAAATCCTCATTGGACATCTTTGTTGTGGGCCCATTGAGTCAAGATATTGTTCTCCACTCATTGCATGCTTCCCTAATTATTTAAAATGAATGGAAGAAAAGTGTAATTACATAGATAAAGTGTATGAAAGAATGACTAGTTATTCACTCTGGGATATATAAAATTCTAGTTGAAAATAAAAACAAATGCAATTCATTTATACAAATCCTTCGATTCTAGCCATGACAAAATGTTCAATACGATGACACAAGCACAAAAGACCCAAAAAAAATCAATAAAATAAAATTAATCACATTTTTAAAAATACATCAGCTCAAACCAGAATGAAAGGGGATGCTCATGATCGGGGATAATCAACATAAATTGAGATTTAGAAGCTCATAACATAAATGATTAAGAAAAGAACAAAACATTAAAAGATGAACTAATGAATACCAACCCTATCATAACAACATGATTCCAAAAATGTGGTGCAAGATAACTTGAAAGGAGAAAGTAGATGAGGACCATTGTTTTAGGGTAGAGCAGGCCTCTTCCCTAGTTCCCAGATACTAGAATTCAACTCAACTGCCATGCCTGTCTCCACATCCCTACTTTAGGAAAGAGTGTCGAATCTAACACTTCAGCTATGGGAAGAGGAGGTCATGGAAAAAATAGGCAACTCCATAGCTCCAATTGATTATGTTTATCTTTGGTGTTTTTTAAGTTAGATATCAATCTCTTCTCTTAGATTCAAAATTTAATTTGATTTGAGAATTGATCAAATATGTTGGGATTTTAAGACTCAATGTCTAATGTCTAATAGGGTGTTCACATAGGGATTATTTTTCTGAGTTTCTAGAAAATGGTTATTTTCAGACACTTTTAAGGAAACTATCATATAATTTTCCAACAAGCACCGAAAAACTCATGCCCAACATTTAGATTCATACGGTGTTCCCATAAGGATTATTGTTCCAATAAGTTTCAGAAAAGTTTTTTTTTAAACACTATTTTACTACAACCAGGGTAAAGTTTTTCCTACAGTAGAACTCATGTTTAAAATTTATCTGATTATGGCATTGGTCACTTTGATAGAAAAGTCAATATCAATTACAAAACAAAACAAATTTCAACAATAATCAGATTTACAATTAAAACAAAGGTCACTTTCTCACAATGATTGTAAAGTCTATAGTTTTTTTTTTCCCTATTGTAATAAGATAAGTTTGATGTTGGTCGAGTGATCATTTAACTGTAAATTAGAGAGGGTTTACTACAACAAACTCTAGTTCAATTCTCAATGAATTTTTGTATGAATTTTACTTGAGAAAATGAGATGTCCCAAGAATTTAAATTGTGCCCCACTAAAAACTTGGATAAATTTCCTTTAAACAAAATCGGAAAAACAAGATAATATTGGAATTATTGGTTTCATACCTTGTCATAAAGTTTATAGTTAGTGAACTTGTAGGCTTGCAAATTTCTACAATATTGTAAGGTTCTCCTTATTGTGGTTCCATGAATTTTCAATATGGATTCTTATGAAAGAGAATGAACAAAACTTAACCGCATAAATATGGACTACTTCAAACTATGGTACATGAAAAGATGGAAAAATGTCTCATGGGCTCATCAAGACTTGTTGTTGTTTCCCAGTTTCCAGGTTATAAAAATGAGTGAACTTTCTATATTCTTTTTAGACTTGGGTCGGTAAGGCCATAACAAGTCGATACAAAAATCGTTGGACTGTTAGTTGTGGATATTATTCATCGGTTGTTTTGCATTGGGAATGGATTCAAATACAACATGTGTGTTTCACATTTCACTTATATAATATGTCATGGTTCTTGGCTTTACGAGCTTGTAAAAAGAGGTCCAATGTTATAAATATCTCATCTTGGTTGTCACCCAGAGTCAATTTTATAGTGTTATGCGATGCAACTTCAAGTCTATGAAGCACGTAACTTCTACAAAAAGACAAGATGACATTATCTGTAACAAAAATACTAAAATTGGCACTGAAATACAAAAAATAAGCCCCAACATATGAAAACTAGTGAAGAATAAGATGTCTCCTGTGTCCTTCAGTGCCATTGGACCATAGATAATAAGTAATTATGCCTTCTGGTTCTCTTAGTCCCTGTTTTGATAGAAGATCTCCTTCCATATTGAAATTTCTGTAAATATGTTCAAAATTGACGGTATGAAAAAGTTTGATTACGTTCTTGATTCTGGATTTCCATCCCTCGATTGCACATGCCTAGAGATTTCCTCTATTGGACAACCAATCAATTACAACTTTAGAGTCACCTAGAACTTGAAGACGATGTAAATACAGATGGTTTGCTAACATAAGAGTAGCCCAAACACCCATAAGATCTGCTCTTGTGTTTGTGCCTCTGCCACGGTTATAAACCCATCTTATGACTGATAAATATGTTTTTTTTAAGACTCCTCCCGCTTCGCACGTAGTGTCATTGAGATGATCCACCCCATCAAACCATGCTATAGTTGTATTTCTGAGATGCGGGATCAAAATATCTCTTGGGGGTCTATCTTTAAGAGGAGCTAAGACTCTATTTTGAAGTGCCAAAGTCTTACAAATCACTGCATGGAGAGATGGAGTGGTTTCCTAAAAAATAGCTTTGTTCTGCTCTAACAAAATAAACCAACATATGTGAGAAAATATCGAAGGAGGGACTATCTTATTCTCAAACCAATTCTTAAAGCAATCAGACAAAGTGTTACCTTTCCAGCTATTTTTAAAATCCTGACCAATAATCACTTTCTCCCAAAATGACTTGGTAAAGGGACACTGCAGAAAAATATGATATATGTTTTCAGAATATTGATTACAACGGTAGCATCGACTTGGACCTTCCCATCCCCTTGATTGAAGAGTAACCCAAGTGAGAACTTTTCCTTCCGCTTCCAACCAAATAAAAAGTTTGATTTTTAGTTGAATGTTCCATTTCTAGACCGTTTGTCTCCATCCACCAAGTTTCCTCATGTCCTTGGTTGAAATTATGGCCAAATAATTTTTTTTTACTGTGGGATATCCAAAGTTATCACCACCTATCCACATCAAATCATCTTCTATATCCTATAAGTAGGCTCCAGAATAAAAAAGAGCTCGTTTGAAATGGTCCCATTCTATGGCTATGTCACTAGAAAATCCCAAATCACTATTGCTAAACCAATAAGAGGATGAGAGTTGACTGTCGAAATGCCTCCTGATCTGAGCGAGAGTGGAAATATTCCGAAGACTAAGTGCCAACAGAATATTAATAGAGAGAAAGGACTTTTCTCCCATCCCTAGAATCCCATCTTTCCTGAGACCGATGAACTGACCCGATCTCAGATTCCAACTTAACCAGTGGGTGATTAAGTGGAAAAATTTCAGTATACCACCCCAAATTCTTGACGTCGCCTTTTGATGGAATGTTGGGCATCTGAAACAATTTTTCACAGCCGTGTGAGGGATATACTTATCATTAATAACTCTATGCCATATTCCATCACGTGTTAGAACTCTCCAGAGTGAATTCGCGGCCAAAGATTTATTAAATTCATAGAAATTTCGAAGACACCAGCCACCAAATTTCTTTGGTAAAGTAAGTTGTTCCCATTTGCAGAGATGGAAGTGATTAGATTCACTGTTTCCTTTCCATAGAAAATTAAACATCATTTTTCTCAGATTATTTAAGACAGTAAGGAATAGCCGCTAGTGACATCTAGTAAACAGGCTAGATTTCTAAAACAAACTTTAATAAGGTGAATCGTCCTCCCAAATACAACCATCTATAACACCAATTATCAATCTTTTTTTCCATTTTTTTTAACAACCAACTCCAGTCTTCAGCTTGCTGCGTCCCAGTCTTGAGAAAATAACCAAGATATTTGAAACCCGATGCTAGATCAAAGAAAGTATAAGGAAACATGGATTTGAAAGGATTTAAATCCTGCTCCAACAATCCTTCTTGAAGAAAAGTGGTCTTTGTTCCATTCACCTGTAATCCCGATGCCAAGTAGAAGGATTTTACAATCTTATCAATCTCCCACCATTCCTTCATAGTTGCGTTTGTCATAATAATCACATCATCAACAAATAGAATATGGAGAGTATTTATGGTTCTGGAAACTTTGATACCAATCATCTTCCCTTCCCGTTGACTTTCCTTTAATAACAGGCTTAGTCCTTCCATAACCAAAATAAAAAGCAAGGGGGATAATGGGCACCCTTGCCTTAATCCTCTTCCACTTTTAAATAAATCCGTAGCCTCTCCATTTATTAAAACTACAAAGGATGTGGAAACAACACAACTCATAATCCAATTAGTCATCTTGAAGCCCATACCATTTTGTAGAATAATCATCCATAATAGATCCCAATTTATGCAGTCACAGGACTTATGAAGGTCCAGTTTTAAGACTAAATATTTTAATTTCTTTTTTCTAATGCTGTGGAGACACTCATGAACTGTTCCAATGACACATTGTATCTGTTTGCCTTAAAAAAATCCCAACTTCTCCTCAGAAAGTGATTTGGACAGAATCAAATTATTCCGATTTGCTATAATCTTAGAAATGATTTTATAGCATAGGTTACATAGTGAGATGGGTCTGTAATCCCCGAAGGTGAGAGGCTTTTTCACTTTGGGGATTAAGGCAAGGAAAGTCGAGTTTAAGCCTCCCGAAATATTGCCTTTTAATCTTGATTCTTCTACCATATCTAGGAGATCCCCCCCAACTAAATCAAAGAAACGGATAAAAAAATCGACAGTCCAACCATCCGGCCCTGAACGCTTATCAACTTTGAACTTAGATAAAACTTCTTTTAGTTCCCCCAATTTTATCGGAGTAAACAAAGCTTTAGCTTCGACTTCTGTTACTAGTCTAGAGAAAAGACCTACCACTCTAACTTGATCACTTGTAGAAGGAGCTACTTGCTCTTTGATTTTTTTTGAAAGTGTTTTACTGCCTCTTCTTTTATGTTTTCTTGACCATTATGCAAATTCCCTACTTCATCCATGATCTCCCAAACAAACTTGCGATTCGTCCTGAAATTCGCAAAATTATGGAAAATTTTTGTGTTTTGATCACCACTGAGAATCCAGATTGCCCGACTGCATTGACGTCAAAGTTCTTCGCTTTCATTTAGTAACACGTTCCTTTATTGCTCTATATTTTTTAATAATGTTTCCTCCTCTGGTAAACTTGATCCGTCGAGGAAATTTTGTGTCAGGGATTTTATATCATTCTCTAGATTTATGAGATAAGAGTTTTCCTTGAGATTACAGATCTTTAGCCACTGTTTCATGCTTGCCTTAATATCTTTAAGTTTCCATACCAATATTTTCTATTTACCATCTTCTCCAAGAGATTTTGGATCATTCCAAAGATTCTAAACCATCACTATGAAATCCTGATCCAATAGCCATTGAGGATTTAGCTTGAAAGGATAGGCCTTAAAAAGAGGAGGCAATTCCAATTGAAGAAGGACCAGAGCATTATCTGATATGAATGGATATTCCACCCAAGACCTATAAATGCCAACCAATGAAAGAAATTCTTTAGAGATGAAGAATCTGTCCAGTCTTTTTGTAATCAAATCCACTCCAAAACGACTATTTCACCAAGTGGGGACAACCTTCCTTGGAGCAATGTCAATGAGATTATTATTTTGAAAAAAAGATTTGAAGAATCCGACCAAAGTCCCTAGGGAAGAAGAGATTCCCCAAATCTCGCCCGCGGATAGAGTCAAGTTTAGATCCCCCACGATAATTAAATTTTTAAGAGCTAACAAACCAAAGTCTGCCACTAGGTTCCAAAAATTTTTCCGCTCCAAACAAGGACCATAGAAATTTATAAAATAAATCTCTCTTTTTCTATCTATATAGACCATTGTCAATAAAATACCACCACAGGTAAGAAACAAAAGTAGATAAAAAATATTTGGATCCCAAGTAACCAACAGTCCACCAAATGTTCCAACCGAATTGACTGCACAACTAAACCAAGTCGAACGTAAAGCATGCATGAAATTTATAGCTTTTTCGGAATGGACCAACGTTTCCTGAAAGAATACAATGTCAGGGTGTGTCTTATCAAGAACACAATGAACATAGGCCAATTTTAGGGTGCCTCTAGTCCCTCTAAGGTTGAGGGAAAGAAAGATCATTATTTTTCCCACTCTAGGGCCTTCAATGCTCTAAGTGCCCCATCATCTGTGGAAGTACAAGTGTTTGATTCTAAAGAGGACAAGGTTGAATTTTTTTTCCAGGCGCTCCTAGTCTTAACTGACGAGTGTTATATACCCATGCCCCTAGACCAGGCGAACTCCTTCCCAGCCCCTTCCGCAAGAGAGCGCGAAGAGCTAGCCTCCCCATCACCAATAGAAGGGTTTAAGACAGATTTACCAAGATAAACGGGCAACTGTACAGTGGAATGTTGATCACAGATAAAAGGTAATAATGAGTCAAGGACTGCAGTAAGAGAGGTTTCATCATCTTCCGGTTCCCGATAGCCAGGTGGAGAAGAGGAGACTCCAACCTGAGGACACAGGGACCCAAGAGAGTGATCCGACGAAGGATCAATATTTACCAAGGAGTGATACATCGGGTTAAACTTAACACTAGACTCAACCTGACAATCTGGAGCAATAGGAGGATCAACCCTCGAAGGAACGACATGTAAAGAAGTCTTAACCGCCTGACACTCAGTACTCAAACTGGTAGGAAAACAACCCCCCCTGTCGACCACATGTGACACAACAACATTTGTAGTTGCAAGCTTTAGCCAATCAGAAGAATTTAGAGCGTCTCGTTCCCATAATGAAAGAGAAGAAAGGAGAGCAAGACAATGATATTTTAACTTACTTGTTAATGAACCCAATGACTCTGGTTGGATGGGGTCATCCTGTGCCAGGTGCAAGGGTCATTTTCTGTAGAAACTAGTGTCCGGGGAGGAATCAAGAGAACCATTCAAATGTTTAGAAACTTCAGGTTCATCAACACCAACACTGAAACCTTTACATTACCGCCTGAGGTGACTTGTGCTACGACAAATACTACATCTAAAATGAATGCCTAAGTAGTCCAGGCACTGAAGTATGCACCAACCCCTCCACTCAATCACAATGGTTTCTGAAAGCTCGAGATGGATATCTAATTCAACCAGGATTCTGCCAACTTTTTTGACTTCATTCTTATCATGCTTAAACATATACGTTCTAATGGATTTCTTTTTAATAATTTAAATATTCAGTGCAATGCTTTGTCTTTAATGCAAAGGAAATGATTTTCATTCCCACTAATCAATAAGAACAATAAGCTTTCCTCAGTGAGCAACCATTTGAGATAATATTCCGATTGATTAATAACAATTCAAAAGAAATATTTAAATGGAATCTTTCCTCAGCGAACAACCATTTGAGATATTTTTACCATCGATTAATATGAATAAGGAGTCACAAAGAAGGCAATTTCCCCAAGCTTAAAGAGCAGGGTGATTTTGTAGTGAAGAAATTGGTGCAAATCTCTGACTCTAAGATATGATAGGATGCAAGTCTATGAAGAAGAGTGGGTATATCATTTAAAGTAATATTCTATAATGTCATGAAAAGTTCTGCTAAAGTGTACCTATACCTTGTACTCCTTTACAGTCTTTCACAAACATAAGTGATACCTTTGTTAAAAAGGGAAGTGGTTTATATAGAGAAGATTTCTTTTCAATGTTTGCTTTATAATATATATAGTACAATTGTTCTTGTTGGATAGTGTGGAATTTTGACTGATGTCTTGATTTGAATTTGTTTTGTTTGGATTCAACCTCTCATTCTAATTGAATTTATTTTGTTTGCACTCAACCTCTCATTCTAATTGATTTGATTTTGTTTTATTTGTAGGAGTATTGATTACAAGTTGGGTACATGAAGGAAAGAAGCCATGAAACCAATTGATGTGTAATGAAAATATGGAACATAACTGAGATCGTATGGGTTGATATATTCCATCATATTAGTTTACGTTACTTCCATCCTAAGAAACCTATTGATCAGAAAATTTCCAATGGCTCTATCAGATAAATATCGGACATAACAATGACTTTTTTGACCATTTCCATAAAAAGAAAAATCCAAGTATAAGTAATTTGATGCTAAATTGGCTTGAGTTTGGTGAGAAGTCTTATAACCTACTCCTGGATGGGAAAGGCAATCTGAAGGTTTCTGATTTTGGACTGAATGTTTTGCACCAGGTATCATATTTTATTAATATATTTGAATATCCGCTAGGTTCTTAACGTTGTAAAATCACAGTTTTTAGCTATGAAACCCTATTCGCCTACTTAAAGTAACAAGAACTGAAAACTCAAAAAACCATATGCTTATCAGACGGGACATAAGCACTACCAATTGATATGAAATCAAGGCAACAATTTAGATAGATAAGTTTTGGTCCAGACATACAAGTAAGCAACATCTGCAAGCCTATGTGCACTTAGACTATTCAGACCTAGGAAAAAGTAGATGTGGAACATAAAAAATAGCAAGGAAAGAAAACATATCAATACAAAACATGTTATGTGCAAACTCTAAATTATCTTGTTAGACAAATACATATAGGTAATGGGCAACGATAAATCTTATAAATATCGGGTTAAATAGAGAAAGAAAATAAAGAAAGAACAGGAACACAAAAAGAAAAGGTGAGAAATTTACCCATATATGGAAGACAACAATGATGAAGAAGACCACAATTNCATATAGGTAATGGGCAACGATAAATCTTATAAATATCGGGTTAAATAGAGAAAGAAAATAAAGAAAGAACAGGAACACAAAAAGAAAAGGTGAGAAATTTACCCATATATGGAAGACAACAATGATGAAGAAGACCACAATTTCTTCAGACCCACGCCAAAGTTGAGAAGACCATAATTTCTTTAGACCCGCGCCAAAGTTGAGGACTGTAAGGTGCAAGAATTAGTGGAATTAGAGAGCTCAAGCAACCATTTTCACATTCACAAAAAAAAGAGAATTTCACATTCATGAAAAGAGAGAGAAATAAGTGCATAATAGTGCGTTAAATCCATGGAATGTTGTCGTGTGATACACTCAACGCCCATCTACCCCATTTGGTTATTAAACACCTGGTAATTGTCTGATGCACTCAACATTTAGTTGGTTATCAAGATTTAATTCAGAGCTGCATCGAGTAAATGTGCCTTTTGATGCACTCAACCTCCATATTTGTCTTAGCATTAGTTTACACGAAAAGGTAGATGGATTTGACGGATCTTGGCTACAAGACATATATGAAAACTCTACCAAAAAAGATTATGCAAAGTCTATCTTGGCATTCTCATTTGCTCGAGTAGGTAGATGGAACCCTGAAAAACTATGGAGGAAGCTTCACAAAGAGTGGTGGAGGTAAGTTGTACAAAATCAATGAGGTTCTTCACTCTTGCATTCTTACAGTGATTTTTTCTTCATGTTAGAATGAAAATTTAGGATTCCTAAAAAACAATTATTTTTATTTTTAAATGTAAATTTTTTTTTTTTTTTTTTTGAATATAAATTATATCAACATAGTTTATATTATATCTATTAAATATATTAAGTTTAAAATTTCAATATATTTCAAGAACCTCATTATAATGGAAGTATTTTTTTATCCAAATTTTAAGTAAACTAACATTTTTCCAATAAATCAAGAAAAAAAAATGCACCAATAATATATATATATAGTCTGTACAATTTACTATACCATTTATAGATTAATAATTTTTTTTTTTTTTTTAATTTTGAAATGAGGTAAGATGGAGAAAAACTTTTTTATATTGGAATTTATTTTCATTGTTTATCAAGTCCTAAATCTAATAATGTAGGTTCAACAATCTGGTGTCATTCGCCACAATTTGACTAGACCATTGGAAAGAAAGGGGGCATTTGGGTTTGTAATTTTCTCAACTAAATGGACATACTACAATGCTATTAAGAGAAAACAAAACAAGCATCAATCTATATACCAACGACATTACGAACGCACTCAACGCATTTTTTTATCCCACATGGTATAAATTGAACAAACATGAACGGGATTAATATGTGTAACGAGACAAACACATAACAAGGATATTGGCTGTGATGAAAGAAAGCACGAGGAGTATACAAGTTCACTCCGTTACTCAGTTCGATAACAACGCTGAAAATGGTGCTGCTGAGCCCTAAGTTCTCTCTTTTTACTTTAGCGTCCAAACAGTTTGAGTTTATGTCTGTTGATAACATTTAGGATAAAGTTTTCTCCGTTTCACTTCAGCATCAAAACAGTTTTTTGAGTTTATATGTGTTAATGAAATTTTCGATAAAGTGTTTTTAAGTTTTGGTAAAATTTTATATTTTGTTTAATATTTGAAAAATAAATTAACTAGCATATTTATGAGAAAAGTAAATGGAAATGTAAAAGTAATAAAAAAGATTTTTATGTTAAGGTTGGTTTTTATATTAAATGTATTTGATGGTGGATTGAAATAGATCATTAAAGCTTATGCCAGTATCTGTGTAAGAAAGAAGAAAATAGACTAGCATTAAAAAAATGTGGGAAAATTGCAATTGTAATCTTAACATTAAAAAAATGTGGGAAAATTGCAATCGTAACTTTAATCTTAAAAAATGTGGGAAAATTGCAATCATAATCTTAACTTTATTTAATGTGTTGTTTATCTTCAATCAATATAAAAGAAGTCTATTAAGTTAAAAAACAATGATGTGTGATCCAACTATAGTGTTATGGAAGCAATAAAGAAGTGTACCAAAGGTTGTTATTGGCCCAACTAGTAATGAAAAGAGGTGAAAAGTAGTATTATGTAGGCGAATTGTGTTGTGAATTTTAAAGCAATAAAAAATGTGAAAATGTGTTGTAAATATATTAAGAAAAAAGAATAATCCATGACATACGAAGAACAAAGAGATGTAGTACATATAACATAGTTATGGAGTACATTCATTCATCTAAGAAGAGTAAAATGAGTTATACCGACAAAGCATATAAGTGCACTATTTGAGAAGACATTGTAAGAAACAAGAGGAATCCATGATGTATGAAGAAAAAAAGATGTAGTACATATCACATAGTTATGGAGTAGATTAATTGGTTTGAGAAGAGTATAAATGGGTTATCCCGACAAAGCATCTAAACATGCTTCTTTTTTTCTCAGTGCAACAAATGCACTATCTTGCATTTTTGCATAACGGTCAAAAGAGAAGAAGGGTAAGATGCACAACCCTACTAAAGGTTTGATGCGTGATATTGTTGTGAAAGTTAAGCCTTGTCGTTCAACCTTTCCAATGTCTATGGTTTCCTTGGGATTTATGTATAGTCAAGGCCCATGCCATTTTGAGTGAGATTTGTTTCTTGTTGCCACATTTTATGGGTGGGATTGGTATTTTTTGGGGTTGATATCGCCCCATGGTGGACCGATATATGTATCAAACTCCACAATGACATATGCTGGCAAGATTGGAGGGCTGACTCCTTCTATGTAGGTAATTTGAGTGACCAATCCTAGTGCTCCATTAACCAGTCCTGCTTGGATCCATAAATTGCAGGTCAACATAACTCGTTGGCCAATGCATAACAAGATTTGTTGTTCTAATTGGTTGTCATCATCTTCCTTAGAGATAGAAGAGCCAAGACGTTCTGTGATGCAACGTATAATTTGACTATTCAACGATTGTACCATTTGTTTATTATGTTGGTAGACCAAAGTATTTGTTGCAAATAGGTGTACGACCACATAGAAGGTTTTGCATTATCTTCTAGAAAATGATGTCTTTGTCCAAGACTGAAGGATCTCCCAATCTTCTTGTAGTGGAGTTGCATTTCCGATGTTTGTGAATAGGCAATGAAATTGGATTTGTTGTACATCATGGCCTTGTTGGCGGAAGCTTGTTTGCAAGGTTACAAAAGCGGTGAAGGAGTTCCACAAAGACCTACCTGATGTTGCACCTATATACAAAGGTTTGTCCATAACATGTGAGAGTTGTTCTAGATCACCAACAAGAATTAGAGAGAAATGATCGAATGTAAAATTGTTGGTTTCTGGAAAGGATTCACGTAGACAAATTTCAATCTACACAAATAGTTTAGGCCCTATGAAGCTCATCTCATCAATGAGAACATAACATATATGTTTCATCACTTCCTCGAACACTGCGAATGTTTGTGTTTGCAAAGGTCGGAAATTTTTTATTGGAATCTTAAGTGCTAAATGTAAAGTGGTTTCTTGTATGTTGAAAGCTACAACTCCAGTGGGAGCAAGAAGAAGTATTGAACCATTTTCCCAAGGGAGAGTGTTCATTCAAAGAATCTTTAATGCAATTGATTAGGTAATATTTTCCAGTGCCAACGGTTCCTTGGATGATCATCATTAGGGGTGTTGTTTTTTATTTTTCTTGTGAACGTTGTAATATTATCCTGAATGCCTGATATTGTTTGTGTGACAATGTATTTGCCCCTAGATTGATATGTTGGTTCCTTTGTAACAAATCAATACAAGGCCGATTGGTTTCAATGAATTGTGTTGTAGAAGTAAGAACTACTTCTGGAATTTTTGGGCCGTTTGAACAATCACGATTTCCAAGAATGTCAAGCTCGTTGAAATCTATATTGGCAGTAAGGATCAATCTTGATAATAATTTCCACTCATTTATCTCCATGTCAGGATGTGTTGATATTATGGTAGCTGCAGGAGGTATTAACCTCTACATGTAACCCTGACGAGACTAGAATATTCCGAGAAGCAAGAGAAACCCTAAAATGTTGGATAATAACCCTAGGAGACAAGTCGACTAAAGAGAATAATTATTATTGAGTTATTAGCCTCCATAAGTAGAAGTTGGACCAGTTAGGTCACTTGGAGGACTATAAATAAGAGGGTGCTAGAGCTCATTTGACACACTCTCTCTCACAACTGCATAAGACCAGTGGTGTGCAAGTCTAGAGAGGAGTTGCAGTTGCAGATGCTGCAACTAGAATTTCGGTTTTGGCTTGGAATTTCTCTTTGGTTATGGTTTGGACTTTTTGCCTGGTACACTAGCTCTAGAAAGAGGTATGCTACCTTTGGTTGGCTATTAGTTCTAGGGTTTGCTTCCAGAATTATTCTCTCTGTCAAGGTTAAAGTGCTCGAGGGTGGCCTTTGTGCCTATGGTTGGGTGAAAATATTTCTATATTGTCTATGGTGAAACAAGCACACCTATTATTCTAACAGGTTATGGTCCCACACTATTTTCGGATAGTTTAACCGCTGGAAGATAGATTGGGAAGATTTTTTCAGTTACAGTTGCAGTTGCAGTGAAAGTTTTGCTGCAACAATGAAACCCCAACCCTCTTGTTAATGAACCTTAAGTTAAGAGATTGACCTAATTCCTAGATAGCCTAGTGTGCCCTATCCTAGAACACCTCTTGGTACTCTCAACAAGCCAAGACGTCACATTTGAGTTTTTGGTCAAATTCAAAGGTTGACCAAGTCAAAGCAGTCATGACTTACTCTATAAAATAAAAAAAACGATTTAGAAGGGGTTTATAACTTCAAAGCATGGAAAAAAAGGATTAAGATTATCCTTTCCAAGAATAAAGTGTTGGATATCGTGAAAGGCAAGATCATGGAACCATAGTTTAAAGCGGAAAAAGAGAAGGAACCTACGTTGCAATTATGGAGAAGTTCAAGGACAATGACATCAATGCTATGAGTATCATAGTGGACTCTGTAAAACACCACTTGATACCCTACATCTCTCATATTGAATTATCTAAGAAGATGCACGATGCCCTAACTAACCTATTCTCAGTCATAAACATTGGACAAGTAACAAGTCTAAAGAATGAGCTCCGTGACATGAAAATAAATGATGATGATAGGATAACATCATACTTTGTGAGAATCTCTCTTAGTTAAGAGATCAACTACAAGCTATTGAAGAAATCATTTTAGAAAAAGAATTGGTAAATATAGTACTCAATGGCCTTCCCAAGACATGGGATGCACTTTCCGCAAGCATGAACTAAAGGAAGGATATGTCAAAAATACAATGCTTCAACTGTCGAAAATATGGTCACTACAAGAACCACTGTCCTGAGTTAAATAAAGGAAGGAAACAGACTAAGAAACAATTTCCGAAGAAAGGGAACCCTCAAAGAAAGCCAAGAAGGATAAAACAAACTTCTTCTTCTAGTCAAGGTAACAATGTTCTTCTATAACATAGTTCTTGTACTTGCCATGTTTACATAGTTCCTGTACATATCATGCATATCTATTTCTTAGAAGAAAATATGATCAATGAAACAATACCCATGAAAGAATAACAAGGTAAGGACTGCTATTACGATGACTACAAGAAGATGAAGTACGTTGGTAAATTCTTGAGGAATCTATTATATAAGTAACAACTTCTAGATAGGCCGAAATCAAAATCAAACTTGAAGAGACCCAGAAGGAGTCAAATTAGAAAGAAGTCAACAATCAAAAGGAAATTAGAATAAGACTCATGACACTTTACAAAAGGCAATAAGGATGCATACAGAAGCATGGACTCCCTTAGATGGAGGGAGCTGATTGAAAAATTCCAAAAGAAGAGCATACATTCATGCATGAAGTGATGATTACAAGGGAGCTAATCCTAAATGATATGATCCATTGAAGAATCCGTGAAGATTATGAAGTATCTGTCCATGTTCCCATTGAAAGTAGCATCCATGATAAACAACACATGTTCAGTTTGACTCTAGAAGAAGTCTTCNTGATTACAAGGGAGCTAATCCTAAATGATATGATCCATTGAAGAATCCGTGAAGATTATGAAGTATCTGTCCATGTTCCCATTGAAAGTAGCATCCATGATAAACAACACATGTTCAGTTTGACTCTAGAAGAAGTCTTCTTCGAAAATAAGTCTTAAGTATCCTTGGTTGTCCATCTACATCCATGGTTCTGTGATGAAAGGAAGAATTTGGAATCTTCAAGAAGGAAGGGCATGGAATCTATAGAATATTCCATGGACCCAAAAGCTAAAGAGGAACACAAGGAAGAACATGAAGATTCCAAGAAAGAAAGAAAAGCCAAAACAACCAACTATTATACCGAGAATCATAAGACTACCAGCTTGGTTTGAACCCACTAGAAGCAATCAAGAAGAAGAAATGGAAGTTGTGATGAAGAACAATGTATGTAAGAAAATATGAAAAAGACTTATGAATGGAAGCTTTGCAAGATTCAAAACTAGAGGTTCTTCCAGAAGGAGGGAGAAGACTATGACGACAACCTTTTCCAGTAAAACATATATACCTCTTGCAATATCCATGGATTGAAATTTACATGTAAAAATACTATTCTTCCCAATAAAGAAAATTGAGAAAGAATCTTATACCAGAAACAGACCCATGTATGCAGATATAAGGGTCATCATAGTGGACTCTGTAAAACACCACTTGATACCCTACATCTCTCATATTGAATTATCTAAGAAGATGTATGATGCCCTAACTAACCTATTCTTAGTCAGAAACATTGGACAAGTAATGAGTCTGAAGAATGAGCTCCGTGACATGAAAATAAATGATGATGATAGGATAACATCATAATTTTTGAGAATCTCTCTTAGTTAAGAGATCAACTACAAGATATTGAAGAAATCATTTTAGAAAAAGAACTGGTAAATATAGTACTCAATGGCCTTCCTAAGACATGGGATGCACTTGCCGCAAGCATGAACTGAAGGAAAGGATATGTCAAAAATACAATGCTTCAACTATCGAAAATATGGTCACTACAAGAACCACTGTCCTGAGTTAAATAAAGGAAGGAAACAAACTAAGCAACAATTTCCGAAGAAAGGGAACCCTCAAAGAAAGCCAAGAAGGATAAAACAAACTTCTTCTTCTAGTCAAGGTAACAATGTTCTTCTATAACATAGTTTTTGTACTTGCCATGTTTACATAGTTCCTGTACATATCATGCATATCTAATTCTTAGAAGAAAATATGGTCAATGAAACAATACCCATGAAAGAATAACAAGGTAAGGATTTCTATTACGATGACTACAAGAAGATGAAGTACGTTGGTAAATTCTTGAGTAATCGATTATATAAGTAACAACTTCTAGATAGGCCGAAATCAAAATCAAACTTGAAGAGACCCAGAAGGAGTCAAATAAAAAAGAAGTCAACAATCAAAAGGAAATTAGAATAAGACTCGTGACACTTTACAAAAGGCAATAAGGATGCATACAGAAGCATGGACTCCCTTAGATGGAGGGAGCTGATTGAAAATTTCCAAAAGAAGAGCATACATTCATGCATGCAATGATGATTACAAGGGAGCTAATCCTAAATGATATGATCCATTGAAGAATCCGTGAAGATTATGAAGTATCTGTCCATGTTCCCATTGAAAGTAGCATCCATGATAAACAACACATGTTCAGTTTGACTCTAGAAGAAGTCTTCTTCAAAAATAAGTCTTAAGTATCCTTGGTTGTCCATCTACATCCATGGTCATGTGATGAAAGGAAGAATTTGGAATCTTCAAGAAGGAAGGGAATGGAATCTATAGAAGATTCCATGGACCCAAAAGCTAAAGAGGAACACGAGGAAGAACATGAAGATTCCAAGAAAGAAAGAAAAGCTAGAACAACCAACTATTATACCAAGAATCATAAGACTACCAGCATGGTTTGAACCCACTAGAAGCAATCAAGAAGAAGAAATGGAAGTTGTGATGAAGAACAATGTATGTAAGAAAATATGAAAAAGACTTATGAATGGAAGCTTTGCAAGATTCAGAACTAGAGGTTCTTCCAAAAGGAGGGAGAAGACTATGACGACAACCTTTTCTAGTGAAACATATATACCTCTTGCAATATCCATGGATTGAAATTTACATGTAAAAAGACTGTTCTTCCCAATAAAGAAAATTGAGAAAGAATCTTATACCAGAAACAGACCCATGTATGCAGATATAAGAAGACCTTGTATGGATTCAAGCAACTTGATGCAGAGTATCTCATATACAACAGAAGTATGGAGAAAACTTTCCATGACATAGATAGTGTATCATAATGGTTACTTAGAAGTTTGGGATGATGGATTACTAATCCATGTAAAACTCTCATGATAATAGATCTGAAGAAGTTGAAGCGACTCTAATCCAGTAAACCCATCTCTATATTAACAATTGATTGGCTCGTTAATGCATTTGGAGAATACTCAACCAGATATTTGTTTTGTGGGACTTTTAAATTATGACATACAACTGCATGAATTTATCGATTCAGATTGGGCATGGAGTACATATGATAGAAGAAGTGCTACTTAGATATGTTTCAGTTTGAGATTTGCCACAATGTCATGGGATAGCATGAAACATAAGTCTATTGCAATCAACCCTACAAAAGAAGAGTATATTGCAGCTTGTGATTCTTATACAAAAGAAATAAGTTGATTTTTGGGCCTTTTGATCAGGTGCTGAATTTAACCATGATATATTGTAATGATCAAAGCTTTGTGAAGATTTTAGAGAAACCGATGTTCCATGACAAACCAAAGTACATTGAGATCAAGCATTATATTCTATGTGATAAAGTCTAGAAGAGAGAAGTGGTTCTTCAGTATATCTCCACAGATGAGTAGATAATGGATATTTTTGGTAAAGCCTCTGTCCAAGATAAAAAGTTTGTGTACTTAAGAGACAAGTTGGGGCTCATGAAGACAAATTCCTTATTGGAAAAGGAAGTGATTACTCCCAGGTTGGAAGGGAGCATTGATATGTTATTCATTTATGGAAAATTTTATTCCAGTTTGAAAAATGGTCCAGGATGGGAAGTTCCTTTCCATTTCAGAAAGTGGTTCGATATTTATGACGGACATGCATTTTCCAGTTCAGAAAATGGTCCAGATCGGACAGTCATTTTCGTAATAAAAATGGTCCGATAGATTGCTGATGTACCATAGACAATGATTCCCTTTGTGGCCAGTGTGAGGGAATGGTCTAGGATGGTCATTCTTCTTGGTAGTCACTTTGAGTAGTGGTCAAGTAGAATGATCTGCATCGTCGGGCAACCATTCTTTCGAAGTTCACAGTTGTGAGCAGACTCATTCTCTCCAGGTTGCACTATGATTAGTGTCGGAGGAATGGACCAGTTAGATGAATGGCCCTGGTTCAATAATCAGGGACACACATTCCCTAGGGAAGACTCATTCTTTCTATGTTGCACTATGATTAGTGCCATAGGAATGGCGTAGTTAGGTGAATGGTCCAGGTTCATGAATCAGAGACAATTATTCTTCTATGTTTGGGAAGAATAGTCCAGATAGCCCATGGTTGATGTTTTACCTTCTGAGGGAAAATGCTCTTCCGGATCTCACATATGTGAGTGGAAGAATGGCCCAGATGACTCAATTTATATCATGATATTGTTTTATGCCGGTTGATATCAGATGATATGATTTTTGTGGAGACTGTATGTCTCTAGACAATAGTTGTTTTCTATCGTGGTGGATGTGATCCACTGATAGTGACTATGTGTCACTAGTTACTAACTGTATGCTACTAGGAGTGGTTGTGTACCACTAGGTAGTAGTTGTGTACTACTATGGATAGACACATTTGTGTTCTATTGGATGGAATTGTTTTTATTTCCATGGGGACTATCACCAGTGTTGGAGATGATTACCAGCTAGATGGATAGTCAGTATGATGATGGACAAACATTCTCCCTGTGGAAAATGGTCCAGGACAATCATTCTTCTAGGACGCATGTCCGGATTAGAAGAATAGTCCTTGTAGCCCATGGCGTGGCTTCCAACATTTGTTCTTCTAGGACATATGTCTAGATTAGAAGAATGATTCTTGTATCACTCTATGGAGTGAGTGACTTATTTAACATCATGCACGATTACTTAGATGGAGTATGGATTTGAAGATATGATAAATATGATGTTATTAGATGATACTAATAGTGATGATGGTGCTCATGATTTGAACATGAGATAGCTTGTGTGTCTATGATGATGTTATTGGTTGGATGATTTGTTTGTTCTCAACACCATTTGATTTAATACCTCCCTATCTAGGAGGGAGTGTTGATATTATGGTAGATATGGGAGGTATTAACCTCTACATGTAACCCTGATGAGACTAGAATATTTCAGAAAGAAAGAGTGATCCATATTTTATGAGAAGAATGAAATGAATGCAGATTATTATCAAAAGATGCTTAACATAGAATAAAATATATACAATAAAACTGGTTTCTATTCAATAAGGAAATAAGCTGAAACTGTAAAATGCGGCGGAAACAAGCTTGCTAGAATGGCGGCGGCTTATCTATGAGAATATATGTGATGGCTGCGCTCATTCGCCAGAAGATTATTACAACGAGGCTCTCAAGGCCTTTTTAGAATAAACATGAATGTCAAAAACCCTATATATCCAAAAACCTAACCCTAGGAGATGAAGCGCCAAAATTCATGTGGGCCCCATTTTGGTAAGTTAGTACATCAACTTCACGGGGTCGTAACTTTTACATACGATCTTTGTTTTAGGCACACGATAACTCATTGGAAAAGTCTATTTGAGGAATAAACATGTTTCTTGTAGCAAGTCCTGCAAATTTTGATTGTGGAGATCCCTAAAAACGTTGTTTAGGGCCTCAAAATGACCCTACAAGTTAGGGACATGAAAACTAGGAAAAAACTGTCGAACTGGAAAAATGCCAAAATGAGCCAGTTGGACTAGGTGGGAGGCCACCAAAATCCATATGGATCAATCCCCCCCCCCCCTTAGGAAGCAATTGTCTCCATTTCGTTGAGTGACCCCATTAGATGAGGACATTTCTATTAAATTTGAGCCACTTGCCTTGATGCAGGAGCTGCCTTGCTTTGACAACTCGATAAAGCTGGATCCTTTGCTGGTGAGTGCCATTGACCTATTTGCCCACAATTTTATCACTGGATTCCTATTGTATGCAATCGGGGTTGAGCTCTATTTGTGTCAGTTGTTCTGTTATCTCTAAGGCATCCAATAATGGTGGGAAATAAGGTCGAAGGAGATCCACGTTGAATACTAGGTGAAGGCCAAGGAAAGGGGGAATGTTGAGCTCAAAATAATTATCACCCACAACCTTGGTGATGGTGTATGACCCATAACAGAGTGGGAGAAAATTCTTATGGGGTCCATTAAGGCATTCTTTTTGTAAATGAAACCAAACTTTGTCTCCCACCTGAAACTTATGTGGCACCCGGTGTTGATCATGGCGCTACTTGTACTTGTTATTGGACTTCTGTAGGATATCCCGAACCTGATGGTAGATGTGTTGGATCTGCTCAATGAACTGGGTGGCTTTTTCAGCTTCAGTTGGAGTAGGAGATGAGTCGACCAAGGTGACCGCAAGGGGTAGTGCAACATCTATGGTACCCAATGGTTGGAATCCCAACCCCACCTAAAAGGGGTAGTGGCAAGTTGAGCTATGTAGGGCTCAGTTGTAGCTATGTTGGACATAGGTAAGACTCTCATCCCATGTGCAAGGGTGATTGGAATTATACATGTGTAGGATATGCACAATCATTCTATTTACAACCTCGGTTTGGCCATCTTTCTAGGGATGGAAGGTCATGGGTTTGTTGAGCTTGGTGTCCAACAATGACCAGAGGCTTGACTAGAATGTGCTAAGAAATAGAATGTCCCAATATGAGACAATGGTTTTTGGTTTCCAAAATGTAGCCAGACTCGTTCAAAGAAGAGCTTGACAGTGGCCTCTGCTGTGATGCTCTTCTTGCAGGTGGCTAGAATTGCCATATTAGAAAAGCGATCAACAACCCAAAAAACACAGTCATTTCCCCTTTTGGTGGAAAAGAGGCTCGACATGTAGTCCATGGAGATGGATTCCCATGGCCTATTAGGAGTAGGCAGAGGGGTGTACATGCCCTGTTTCTTAGTGTTCAGTTTGGAAGTAACACATGCAATGCAAGACTTGATATACTTGTTGACCTCCTCTTGAAGTTTTGGCCAGTAGAAATGTTTTTGCAACATTGCCATTGTCTTTTTGATGCCAAAGTGTCTTGCCACCTAACTATAGTGGGATTCCCAGATTAGCTTCGCTCACTCGCTTGATGGAACACAGATATGGCCCATATGGCACAACAACCCATCCTGAAGATGGAAATTAGTGACAACTGTGTTTGTGCAAAACAATTGGTAGGTGTTGGTGAAGTTCGGGTCTGTATCATAGAGTTGGAGCCATCTAGAGGTCTCATGGTTGTAAGAGTCTAGCACCATGGTGAGTGCCGCGAATGGAGGTCTACTAAGGAAATCAACATCGCGGTTGGTGCTTCTTGTTTTATACTTGATGTTGAGGTGTAATTGTTGCAAGTATGCATGCCACTTCTGATGGCAGTCATTCTGCAATTTGCCTTGTGTATGCATGAACTGCAATGGCTTATGATTGGTGTGGATGACTGTCTCCTTCCAAAGAACGTAATGTCTCCATTGGGGACATGCTTTCATAATGGAGTACATTTTTTTTTCGTAAGTAGGGTACTTATAGACAACATCTGATAGTGTTTCACTATGATAGGCCATGGGGTGGCCATGTTGAGTGAGAATTATGCCCACATCATATTCTGAAGCATTTGTCTCGATCTCAAAGGGTTGTTGCAGGTCTGGTAGTGAAAGTACTGGGGCTGAGCACAAGAACTGCTTCAAATCATCGAACTCTTGTTGTTGGGACTAGCCCCACAATTTTTTTTCCTTACCACCACCCTTGGTTACTTGGATGAGGGCCCATGCAATATGGGAGAATCCCAACATGAACTTGCGGTAGAAATTGGCAAGGCCCAAGAAGCTCTGAAGCTCAGTGAGTGTGGTTGGGGCTGGCCAGTCACAAATGACTTGGATATTGGTTGGATCCACATATACACCATGTTGATCAATGATGTATCCCGGGTAATGGACCTTGTCCATGCCAAAGTATCATTTTTCCAAGTTGGTGTATAGCTTGTGCTGCCGTAGGGTGTGCAGAACCTGCTGAATATGCTACAAGTGTTCTGCCCAAGTCTTGCTGTAAATGAGAATTTCATCCATATACACCAATACAAAAGTATTGGTGAATGGTCACAGGATATTGTCCATCATCCTCATGAAAGTGGTTGGAGCATTTTTCAAGCCAAAGGGCATGACCAACCATTCGAAAAGACCTTCCTTTGACTTGAAGGCGATCTTCCATACATCTGTCTGTTCTATCGGGACCTGGTGGTAGCCAGACTTTAGATCAATATTACTGAAGTATTTGGCCCCCGTGAGATGATCAAGGAGGTCGTCGATTCGGGGAATCGTGTACTGGTTTCTGACTATGATTTTATCCAAGGTCTAGTAATCAATGTAGAGTCCCCAGGTTCCATCTTTCTTCTGTACCATCACGATTGGTTTCCCGCAAGGTGATGAGTTGGGATGGATGTGCCCCTTGTGGAGAATTTCTTGGATATGCCGCTTGATCTCCTCATTCTATAACAAAGAGCGATGGTAGACTGGCTCACTGGGAAGCGATGCGCAAGGGGTTAGATCGATGGGGTGCTTGACCTGACAGTGTAAAGGTACCCCGGTAGGTGAGGAGAAGATCTCCGAGTATGCTTCCATGACCTTATCCACTTGATTCTGCTGTGTGAATATGTCGACTGCGAAGACCGTGGATGTGGCTGCAATCTTTCGCTCATTTTGAGAGAGAATCACAAAGAAGACAAAATTCCCCATCTAAGAGATGACCTTCCTGCATTGCTTAGCAGAGATCAAGGAAATATCACTAGGCAAGACTGCCTCTGGTATCCTGTACAATTTCTTGTTCAAAGTAATAATAACATTGCGAGGCCTAAACTCATATACATCATGGAGTTTCCATAAATATGGTTGTCCAAAAATAAAATTACAAACTTCGAGAGGGGAAACATCACACAGTACCTCGTCTTTGAAGGGATTGATGTCATATGAAAAGTGTCATTGTTGGCTAAAGAAGATGTTTCTTCCTTGGTAGAGCCATCCGATGTTGTACAGTTGCAGGTGTGACATTGTCGACAGGGTGAGTCAGTTGAAAATATCTACTGAGATGAGGTTCTTCTAGCTACAACTATCAACGATGAAGTGCAGTGGGGTACCCTTCACCCATATCTGTGAATGAAAAAGGTGCTCGCCTTCCTCTGGCTTGTTTGGTTCACTGGGCTGGAGCTTGGTGGTAGAAATGGTAGCACTGTGTTCTGCATCAATGATCCATCTCCCCCTTTCTGGTTCTGACTCAGAGTTAGAACCCACATCTGATTCACAGGCTTTCACCTCAGCCACCAATGACTACTTTGAGCAGAAATCAACAGTTTTATGCCAGGGTCTCTTATGGAAGTCGCATCACTTCCCGATATCTTTATTTTTCTTTCTAATGTCCTTATTTTCTTTTGGCCTGAAATGTTGTCCTAAGGAGGTTCGTCTTTTCTCTATCCTTTGTTCTTCGAGTTTGGGCCACCTTTTCCTGGATTTTGCTGTGAGGGGTTCCCGGGCCCAAATTGTCGCGTCTTTTGTTTTACCTTCTGCTCGATTTTGATGACATATCAGTAGGCCGTGCCCAAAGATGAGATGTCCTGAAACTCCATTTAAGCTTGGATGTATCTATGTAGACCACCACGATACTTGAGTGCCATATGTCACTCATAATCTTTGATACCCAACTTGGTGTGCAAGGTATGGAAGATATTTGTGAACTCGGGCACTGCTTGGTCTCTTTCCTACCGCAATGTGGTCCATTTTGTATACATGTCGTCATAACTTCCAACAGGGTAGTATTGTTTCTTAATAACATCCCTGGAGGACTCCCAGGTGACCACGACTGTAAATAATGAGGGTTTCTCTATTTCCTTCTGCTCAAGGAAAGTTTCCCACCAATATTTGACATGGGGAATGACTTTGAAGAGTGAAAAAGTAATCTTTTCTCTGTTCGAGAAATTATGGACATAGAAATACCCTTCTAGTAGATTCAAGCATTTTTCTATAGTATCTGTGTCTATCTGACCTTCAAATATAAGAATATTGAAGTTGATTTGTACCTTGAAGGGGGCGACACCTCGGTTTGAGGAAGATGCGTCGCTAGTTGGTAGTTGCCGAAGGATTTGCGCAAAACTATCGATCATCTCATTCCTCTGTTGTGTGAGGGATTCCTTGAGAAACATTTTGAAGGGATATCCTGTCTCGTCGTCTTTCTGTTCTCACTTCATGAGAGGTCGCTTAGGCGTGCGAGAGATTTTGTCCTCAAGAGAAACAAGCTCGATACCCAATTCTTTGTACCCTGACCTTGTTGGGGACATGCATTAATAACAACAAGGAGGAGACCGCTTTGATACCAATGATCCAGATTTTATGAGCATAAATAAATGAATGCAGATTATTATCAAAAGATGCTTAACACAAAATAAAATATATACAGTAAAACTGGTTTCTATTCAATAAGGAAATAATTTGAAATGGTAAATGCAGCGAAAACAAGCTTGCTAGAATGGTGGCGGCTTATCTCTGAGAATAGATGTGACGATTGCGCTCATTCGCCAGAAGATTATTACAATGAGGCCCTCAAGGCATTTTTACAATAAACAAGAATGTCAAAAACCCTAGACATCCAAAAACCTAACCCTAGGAGGTGAAGCGCCAAAATTCATGTGGGCCCTATTTGGGTAAGTTAGTACATCAACTTCCTGGGGTCATAACTTTTGCATACAATCTCTGTTTTAGGCACACAATAACCCATTGGAAAGGTCTATCCAAGGAATACACATGTTGCCATCAAACTCAAACTTAATTATCTATTTGAATGTGGCGAGCCCTAAAAACGCTGTTTAGGGCCTCAAAACAACCCCATAAGTCAGGGACCTCAAAACTAGGAAAAAACTGTCAAACTGGAAAACTACCAAAATGAGCCAGTTGGAATAGGTGGGAGGCCATCGAAATCCATATGGATCAAAGAGAAACCCTAAAACGTTGGATAATAACCCTAGGAGACAAGTCATCTCAAGATAATATTTATTATTGAGTTATTACCCTCCAGAATTAGAAGTCGACCCAACTAGGTCACTTGGAGTACTATAAATAAGAGGGTGCTAGAGATCATTTGACACACTTTATCTCACAACTGCATAATACCAGTGGTGCAAAATTCTGGAGAGGAGCTGCGGCTGCAACTGCTACAATTGGAATTTCAATTTTGGCTTGGACTTTCTCTTTGGTTATGGTTTGGACATTCTTCCTGGTATGCTAGCTCTAGAAAGAGGTATGCTACCTTGGTTGGCTATTAGTTCTAGGGTTTTCTTCTAGAATTATTCTCTCTGTCAAGGTTAAGGTGCTCGGGGGTGGCCTTTGTGCCTATGATTGGGTGACAATATTGCTATATTGTCTATGGTGAAACGAGCACACCTATTATTCTAACAGGATGCATATGTGTATCATTTTCTTTAGCTTGATATAGTGTTGTTTCTTCACATTTTCAGGGGAATGATGTATATGCCATGCATGGTAGATTTTTTTTATTTTCTCCCAATTATGTATGATTTTATCCCTTGAGAAGCCTATGTTAGTTGCAAAGTTACATAATGGTTTGTATAGTGGCAACTCACTCCAACAAAATTCTTCAAAGTTTTTGGAATCTGGTGCCGGATTGATCGTAAAGTGTGGCAGGACAAGGACAATTACTGGGGAACGGCTTCATCGCTAAGGGTTATTTTTTATGGCGACTATATGACCAATATTTTGTAGTTTCAATGAGAGGGAGGGGATGAAGCCAAGGAGGGATATTGACATAGGAATTAATGAAGCTAGATCTTGATAAACAATGAGATGTATCTTGGGAGAATCGATGAAAGATATGAAGGCCAACATTTAGTGTGATAAAAATATGACTACATGTGACAAAGGGGATCTTCTACAACATATGGAAGGATTTATGGGCACCTATATCTCGGTCAACATTAGCTTCTGTGTGAAAATTCCTATAGGAAATGAAGCAGGGTTTGTTGGATTCAATGTATCCGTGATTCTAGTAAACGTATGATGATAGCTCTCTGACCTTCCCTTTGCTTTAGAAGCATATTTGGAAATATATTTCATCATTGCGTGACAAGAGAGGAAAGGTTAACAATCCATATTTTCTCACCATACTATGAGTATGTCAGGGTCATGGATGTTTATAAGGTCATCATTCCTAGTAGGTTCATATATGTTTTGATCGGAAGAATCAAGGAAGAGAGAAGAATAAACATGTAAGGTTCATGGGAAATTATACCTACATTGGATATTGGAGGCTTTCATACATAGACATGTCATCTATGTGCATTTTGTATGCCACCGTGCCTGGTTAAGGATCTTTGTGTAGTCCTTGAATGGGTGCGAAGCAAGGAGCTCCGTTTTATTTTTTAAACAAAGGCAATCCTCAATGGATTATTGCATGTGTACATCTATAGTATGGTCATTTCAGGTATTCTACGATATTACATATTTTTCAAAGAAATCCTTAGCAGAACTTATTTGTATGGGGTCTTCCCAATCCAAATTTTCCATGTCTGGACCACCTTGTAACCATAAGAAACCATGAATATGTGATAAGCCTTGGTGTTTCCATTCATACATCCACGGAATACATTAATAGAATGTTAGAGATATGTTTAAGTTATATGTTTTTTATAGAATGAATGAGGATAAGGGTATAATGTGATAAACCTATACCAAAAGTCCCATGTATGGAAGTATTTTTGTAGCAATTTCTGATGGAATATTTAAAAAATTTTGTGCATGTAGAGAGAAATAGTGTGGGGTCATTGAATGACATTACAGGTTCTCCATTTTTTGATGTTGCAGTGGATGTGAAGGTGGATAGGTTCCCATTACAACATGCAAATTCGACCATTTTGTGCCTATTGCACCGAGTGTGAAGAATAATGTGGTGCACCCTAGTTGTGTGATAATTTATGTCAATTCTCTTCCACGAGAATTCCAGTGTGCTCGAGTCCCTCAAAGATGTGCACCAAAGTGCATAACATGCTTAAGTAGTTTATCAGTAGGCAAAGCTTGAAGGTGGAAACAAAGGGCTTCAATAGTGGTTGACATGTTGTTCTCTTGGCTCTTCTTTACAAACATTGCTGCACTTGATTGACTGTGATGGTGCATGATGATGTTGTATAGGAAGTAGCGAAATATTCGGTGGATACTGAATTTGTTGTTATGATATCGCATCAAGTGGAGTGCATATTGGTCAATGTGAATTCTTTTTTCTTGTGTTTGGACATGGAATTCATGGCCAACTGGGAATAGTGATGGAAATTCCATATCAAATAAGCCCTCTGTAGTATATTCATTCATTGGGGATGCTCTGATTCGTGGCCATTCAACCAGATTTAGTAGGGGTGCAAATTCATGGATAGAGTGGTTGAGTTTTGTGATTTGTCGATGCATATTAGGCAGAAAGAAGGAAAAAGAAGTTTGGTTTTCAATAAATATTGGAGCAACTTCAGCTGTATCTGAAATATCAGAAGAAATGCTGCGGAGTCAAGCAAAGATGTCTATAGGTAAAACATGAAGTGCAACAATTGAGTTGTGGTCGAGTTGGAAATGTTTGTAATATATATCACGTTGTATCTTGTAGAGAAGTGAATTCATGATATGAGATTTGGTCACATAAAAATCATACGATTTTCCCTCGATTCCATATCTTCTAACTACTAAAATGTCCAAATATTCAAGGTGGCATGGGAGATAATTAACAATTGTGCTAATGTTTTGTGGGAAAATATTAATGTGATCACACTATATTTGTATTGGCCACCTCGAGCATGGATAACTTGCAATAGCATGCTCACTTGATCGATCTATTATACTTGGGTAAGAATTGAGAGGACAAGCAGTTGTTCTCTAGGATCCATATTATTCCATTTAGAGAAGAGGTGTCCATTAGTTTCCTTGTGGCAATGAGAACAAATAAAACCATCGGGTGATATGGTTGTACAAATCCTAGGGTAAGATTCCATACAAGTATTAAAAGTATGTATTTTAGACAAGGCATCGATACAAGTACAAAATGTTTGAGCAATATGGGAAAGGGATTGGTGTCGAGTAGGTTCAACTAGGAATTCCATGGAAATGTACTTTTCCTTGGATATTGCTTCTTGTTTATGCTTATTTAGTTCATTTTTGTGATGTATATATTGTTTCCAATGCTTCTCATTTGCTAGGGAATTTGTTGTAGTTGGAATATTATTGATTTGATTGGTGATATGGAAGTTGAGGTTGGAGAAGGTGTGGGACGTATTGAGGAAAGGGATGCTTTTAGTATTTGATGATATAAATGGTAAATATGGGTTTGTTTTTGAAATTGATGGAATAATGTTTGGTTGGATAATGGTTTGTTCCAGTAAAACATGGATTTCTTTTGGATGAGGTAAAATTGGTGGCAAAATATTTTTCATTTGGGTGATTCAATGAACTTGTTGCCCAACTGGTGCAACTATGTAGAATGTTGCAACCGTATGGGTAAGGGCTTGGTGTTCAATAAAATCAACTGGAAATTCAATGGAAGGATACTTTTCCTTAGATCCCATAATTTGTCTATGTTTATTTAGTTCATCTTTGCGACATGCATATTGTTTGTGGCAGCTCTAATTTTTTAGGGCGTCTGGGGTAGATGCAATACTATTGAGTTGGTTGGTTATATTGAAGGTAAGGTTGGAAAAGGTATGGGAGTTATTGAAGAAAGGGATGTTGTTGTCAGTTTTTGCTGGTACAAATGGTAAATATGGGTTTGTTGTTGAAGTTGATGGTATAATGTGTGGTTTCATAATGGTCTTTGTTGGGTGAACTTGGAATTCTTTTAGATGAGGTAAACATTTAGGGAAAATATTTTTTAGTGGAATGATTTGATGGATGTGTTGGCCAATTGGTGCACATTCTTCGAGGTGGTCACTATGGAGCTTTTGATATTTATCCATTTGAAGCAATGGATCTTTGATCTTTTCTAGACTTTGAATTGTGATTTGACCATGTTTCTGTACAAAGAGACCAATTGTTTTATAATACATATCAATATTTGTTTGAATGACAATTTTAATATTTGAAAATACTTATATTGAGATACATAAATTTACATTTACAATAGATATTAAAAAAATAAATATAATAATAATTTAAGTAAAATCATAAACTATCAATAGAGAAACACAAATTAATATAGATACATGGATCAAATAAACAAAAGGGTCGTATACAAACATAATATATAGTAATATTATTATACAATTTTAGTAATATTAATTTACAATTTTAATAAACCGTAAGAATACTCTATAACCCTTGATTTTCGAAAAAAACAACATAGTACATAACAATGATAATATACTTTACAAACCAAGTTTAAGAATACACTATAACCCTTGATTTTCATGAATTTGTTCTGATTCTTATATACCTAAATGACATGAAGGAATTTAAACATAGAAGACAGTTTATAATTTCCACGTGTAAAATGTGTTGAAACATAATATATATTTATGAAAGATATGATTTACAAAAACTGATGCCTCACATGGTATGTATATAATAAAGCACGACATTTTTTTAGGAATTGTCGAAATGAAAAGCGTGATTACAAAACTTATAAAATACAAAAAGTGATGACATACATCTGTTGTATCGAAAAAAAAAGGTACTATGTTAGGTCGCTTGAAAAAGAAAATGTTTACTTTGTATAAAGAGTTGTAGCTAGTGGCATATTTTTTTCCCCTCTAGTTTGGACTCGATTTTGTCTGATGCAATAACAATGGATTGGATTTGTTTGTAATTTCCAAATGTGTCTTCATGTATCAACAATTTGAATATGTATTTATTAAAGAACAAGTTTCCAAAAACATTTGTAGTCTCATTATTGTTCTCCTCCTCTATGAGTGCATATAGTTTCCTAGCAAGGATTTCGATACGGGTTTTTTCCTCTTCTTGGAATGTAGTAATGTTGGTTGTTCCGATATGGTCCTCTATTGTGAAGTGGAATATGAACCTATAATAACATTCAACAAAAGTTTGGTTGCATCTCTGACAATGCCAATTTCCCTCTTCAGTAGTAGTGACTTTTTTGTTGCATTGGAAATTATTATAAAGGATAGGGCAAGTAGTGCACCAAAAATCATCTCTTTTTGTAGAAGTGATACTCATCTCGACCGAAATGAAATCCAGATATTCATGATCTTGACTAATTCCTTCCTTTTCAATGTCAACCACATTCTTTTGAATAGAGGGGTGACCACAAGAATGTGTAGATAAGGAGTGAGATTTAAGGGTCATGCCTTCTTTTCCAAATCAAGTTCTTAAATCATGAGATTCTTTGATGTTAGGATAAATGGAAAGCTGGGACGTGAAAGTTGTACTAATCGATCTCCTATTGAATTTTCTTATTTTACCAGCCTTTATAGAAATAAGTGGAAAGGAATTGGAAGTTGAATTTTGTTGTAGGCCATCTTTATTACAAGACACCCCCCATAATGTAAGGTCAACACTTCAACCTGAGATGTCCTTTAATTCAAGGGTTCTCTTTTGGGTCTTAGTGCCATTCTTCCTTAATATGGTGGTTTCCTAGATAATAGATATAACGACACCAAGTATATCGACAACAAATTTATTAGGTAAGGTTGATAGATCACTAATAGGAGTATACTTGAAGTTGTGGTTTGCAATTAAATGATCATCCTCAATGCATGGCTATATTATTTATTTATTATCTAGAGTGATTTTCCAATCATTTTTTAAATGGTTGTATTCTTTGTTTATAAGTTTGATCAACCCTTTAGAGATTATGTGAAATTTACCAATTTGTATTAAATGGTGGACATGTATTTCTTGTGTATTGAAGAAGGTAATGTAGGTCTCACTATTTTCATTATCAAGAAAATCAAAGGTAAATACCTATCCAACTCCCTTGGAATTTGTGTAATTATGTATATCACGCTTTGAAATGATTCTAGATTTGATGGTCCATGGATGCATGTATGCATTCAAATATTTGATAGGGATTATTTTTTGAGGCATGTCATTTGTTTGTAAATTTTGTGCATAGTAGAATGGCTTACATTTGTGTGTTGTTGTGGATCACCAAGGATGTCTTCTTTTAGAGCTAGAACCATAATATATGTAACTATAACTAGCCTACAAAATAGAACAAATCATGGTCGTTAGTAATAAGATAATGCCAAAATATTCATTAGTGCAAAGCATATTAAATGTTTCTGTATGATAATGCATACTTGTTGTGTTGGGTAGATATACAAGTGAAGCTGTTAAGTTGAACCAATGGTCAATTTTGATATTTCCTTGATGTGAAATAATCCACAAGGCGTGAAGAAAATATGTCTTGTATAGAAACACTTCCATTAGAGAGGAGAAACATATATCTTTTTGTTGAACTATTTTTGAAGTCTAAAACTTCTAGGATAGGCATGAATTCTTCGTCCCCATTTTGGATTTTTGTCACAACCTTGTCTATTAAGATCAACAACATTATTTTGGAACGAGTTTTTTTCGAAAGATGTACACGATGGAAATCAATGATTTCTTACACACAACATGTCCACATCAATATATTAGTACAATTATATACATGGATATGAATGAGATCTAAGAAAGCAATTTACTGTATCTATCATTGCCATTATGGAACATTTTTAATAAAATATACATCTATAAGTTTTGGTAATTTATAAAGTAATTTGATGGTGTAAATCTATAAATGACATATTTCATAAACTCTCAACTATTTGAATGACATATTTCATAAATTAGTTTATTGTATATTTATTATTTAAGTAAGATTACAAACTATTTTATAAGAATGATATAACCAACTAAAAGTTTTTTATTCCCCGGATGGGGTGACACGGGGCGCAATGCTTCCACGCGGGAGCGAGCCGGGACGCAGCGTTAATGCATCCACCGACTCACATCACCTCGGACAATAACTCGGCATGTTTACGCGCAGGTGCATTCAATCGACGAGGCCCCTCACGCAAGGGAAGGGTACCCGCCACCAGTGCACTATCCAACAGACTTTAATGGATGCGGTGATTGTTTTAGTTATGGCGATTGTTTTTGCATTCACGCTCACTATTCACATTGCAAGGCCAAGTAGCAGGTCACTCCCGAAGGCCTCCGCTTCACATACAAACCAGAATTGTAGCAGTCTCTCTCCCGTTCCACTGGAGCGGTGGCCACTCTCGGAAACCTCGCCCACCCTCAGCAGCAACTCGACTCCAGTTGGCAGCACACGGATAATTCACTGGAACCTCACCATGCCCCGAATTAGAGGGAAACCACGAAGGGGTGCGACGTGGTATACGATAGAGTCGCGGCGCAAGAGGAAGGAGAACTTTGAGAAAGCAATGGCGATGGTCACCAGGAGGCGCAGAAACAGACCACGCACGCCTCCAATGGCGTACGTAGAGGAGGTAATCCCGGAATGAGGCCTGGAAAGCCCTCCTGAGCATACCTTGTTCATGGTACCGGAAAATTGGAACCCAAGCGCGCACTTTGGCTCGGATAGCAAACCACAGCCGAGAAGCAGCACGCTCGATCCCCATGACACCAGTGTAGAGAAGCCTTACTCCCCCTGCTATGTGGAAGAAGAGGTTCCTCCCGAACCCACCAAGAAAGCGGAGGGGCACAAGACGCAGGAAGCAAAAGCGGCCACTAGCAAGGAGTTGATGGACAACCATCGCTCGGAACCGCCACCTTCAGTTGACTGGCGATACCTCAATCTCGTCTTTGAGATGAGAAATATGTTGGAAGATCAGATCTTCCGCCTCGTGCGAATGGATCAGCGGCTTGACATGTTCTTTGCGGTACATTCCAGGACTCCGCCAAAGAAACAATGTCCGACTTGCGCGCGAGCTTACTCATTCCCAGCAAGATGGAGGCATTCCGTGGACGAGGACAAACATCCTGGTTCAGAGGTTACCCAATGTTCAGACCTAGACTCTGCTTTTGGTTTTGTTATTATAGTTTATGCCTTAGGATAGCTAGCTATCAGTATTTCTTAGCTCTAGGTGAACGAACCAGTTCCATGCTCGTAACTGCTAGTCCTGGTTTCCTTCGGGCAGGACGTAGCAGTGTCAATTTTGTTAATTTTGCTTATTTTGCAAACTGGGTGACACATGGACAAGGATGCCCAGCTGTCCCGGTTTCCTACTCAGGCGGGACAACTGGCATCACTATCAGCTATGTACTCTGTTTATGGTAATATAATAGGTTCCAACCTTTTTTACTTAAAAAAAAAAAACTAAAAGTTTTTTATTTAAAGAATATTGCAAACTATATTAAAAAAGTGATGTATTCTTATGTTGAATATTTGAATAAGAGTGCAAAATATATTATTAAAGTGATACATTGTTATGTTGATAATTTGTTTGATAGGGAGATATTGAAGAATAATAATTATAATATAGTGTGTAACACTTGGTTAGTATATAGTTTAAAAAAGACAATTTAATTTAGAAATGTCTAAATTTTTTATTATTAATAATATATTATATGTAATACTAATAAAATAAAGAGATAAAGGACAAATTATATTTTGTAAAGTAAAAAAAGAAAATAATAGTTACACACTATAAAAGTATTTATATTGTTAATAAACATACATGTAAGATTTTATGTATATTGTTACATGATTGATTTATAGGGTGAAATATATTATATATTAATATATATTAAGTGTTATGAGAGTATTTTATTAGTGTTATGATATTGTTTGTAAAGATATGAAAATATATTGTTAATAAACATACATGTAAGATTTTATGTATATTGTTACATGATTGATTTATAGAGTGAAATATATTATATATTAAATGTTATGAGAGTATTTTATTAGTGTTATGATATTGTTKRTAAAGACAYGAAAATAGTTGATATGTTTTGTAAAATAAATTAGAAAAGTTTATCCAATTAAAATATTAATTATATATAGTCATTAACATTCACAAATTTATTGATCATTTAATCATCAATATTGATTATCAATATTTATTCACAAATTATATATAATCATTAGTATTCACAAATTTGTTTATCATTGTATTTGTTTGTTTTTATTAAAAGAAAAGTATAATATTTTTTTTTAAAATGCATTGAAACTAATTTGTAAAAAACAAAAATATAAAAAAAACATAAACATAAAATTGATATGATGCATATAGTTAATAAAAAAAATGTTAGATTCTATGTATATTGTTACATAAATTAGATAATATATATTTTCACATATGGTTAATAAAAAAGATGTAAAATTCTATGTATATTATTATATGAATTAGACAATGTATATTGTCACATAATATACTCATCAACAAAGTTGCAATCACGATGATTTCTCTTTGTTCTAACCTTTTTTTTCCTTGTACAAAGAAGAAAAAATGTTGGATGGATGTGGATTGTATTATACATATATTTATAATGATTTATTTGAAAAATAAAAACACCCTGTTTTTGGGTTGATGTTTAACCATTTTTTCATTGTTGCCTATTAATATATGATTTTTTATTATTATCTTTTTTACATTTTTAAAACATTTATTGTAATTTAGTCATTTAGAATATATTTAATATATATCATAT
>SNQJ01S0074012.1:0-37473 GCA_010110895.2 Picea sitchensis | reverse complement strand
ATGGGTACTAGCAAGATCCCCAAATATGAATAAATCCACAAAAATATCTTTGACACTAGGAGAGTATCCAGGGATTATCCCTTCAACTAACTTTGTGCGACCTCGTGCTTAACTCCGGTGTCAGTGGAGCCTCCTGATCTTACCAATTATACAATGGACTTCTCAACTCCCTATCTTAGACACATATGTTGATTTAATTGCCTTGGAGAAGTTTACTCACAAAATCCTATTCCAAGGCACTAAATCCTAGGCTAGTTTGTGCACCCTAAAAAATAAAATCGTGACTAATCAATTTTAGTTTAAAGCGTAAATTTGATTGGTCGTGATTACTCAAAAATGTATGGAAGTGAAATTCATGATGTTATGACTCTGCAAGAATAATAAATATGAATATAATGCAAAGCCTATATTTAACTTTTCAATGAATGATATGCTAATAAAAACAGCGCAATATTCAATTTCAACTCTGCAATTCAGAAGTAAAATGCAATCTTTCGCTAAATGCACTAAACTAATGATAAAGGTTCAAAGAAAAAAATGCCAACCAATGCAAAATGTCTATTTTTTTTGTATTTTAAATACATCAAAAAGAAAATGCATGGACTGACGAGCAACCTGATATATAGATTTTACTGTGTATAAAAGAAATAACTTGAGCAGAATACCAAGAAGTCAAGCAAAAAACCCAGAGCCCAAGGAAAAATAAAAAATGGAAAACAAAGAGAAATAATACACACAAAAATTCAACTCCCAACAGGTTTCCTGTCATCGCAGACAATTCCAAGAATCACTACAGAGACCCAAGAAGACTCAGCAACCTTCAAATTCCACCCAGCAGTCACTAAACCAATCAAAAAGGGCAAGGGGAAGTGTTATACGTGATTTTTCAAGAGAACAAAGCGTATATACGCATCTTGCAAATAGATATCAGGCGTGTATACGCTACTGTTAAGGAAAAATGGGTGTATATGCTTTAAAACAAGGCCAGGCAAGGGGTAAAAGGCTGAAAAATTAGACCCAAAGTGAACAAAATCTGTCGAGAAGTGACACGACAAGAAATACAAAGGAAAAATAACAATGTAAGAAGAAAAAGTACTTCAACCCTTAGAAGGAAGATCTATTCCCTAGTGGAGTCGTCATTTCTGTTACGAGGGAAAAACTCTCTATGGCCAAGGGTAAACCACAACAAACAGGTATGACTGCAGAAATCAACTCAATTCCAACATATGTTATATAAACTAATGTGCAAGATAAGAAATAGGCCTACCTCGATCCAACGTTCGATGATGATCCACCGTTGAACACTTTGACCCAAAGCTTTATACCTGCAATGAGTTATCGACGAACAAGTAGAGAAAGCATATAATGATAATATAAAGGGGTTAGCACATCAGATAGCATAATTAATTAATAAACATTACAAACATGCCCATGGATAATAATCATATATTTTCAAGATACCAATAGGAAGGGAAAGGAGTATTTCTATTAATAATTGATCAGCAGAAGTGACAACATTATAGACTTCCGTGTCGGCACAGTTCAAAACCAAGAAACCAAGTTCCTTCCAACTGGATCTCCACCACTTCAATCCTCCTCCAAAGGAAATCTCATAGGAAAGAGGCAGTGAGGTCCTCTCAACAATAAGGGAAGATCTTGGGGGCTAAACACTATGTTCAGACTTGAGGGACAAAGGGATGCAGACTCAATATGAAGCAATTTCTCCAGAGTAACTTTGCTCTCAAAGTTGAATGTTTTCTCCTCCTTTTCCACAACTCGAAATTGTGCTCTTATAGATTTCAAAATGCAACTGAAGGGTCGAGTCGGAACGTTTCCAATATATGTAAGGCCAAGGATCAGAGATCTCCTGTCGTGACATGGAAACCCAACTTCATTTTTTATTTTATGGCACAAATCTTGATATACTTGGGTTGCAGTGGAGCAACAAGCGTATACACATCTTGCATAACATATAGGGAGCATATATGTGGAAAAATGTTAATTTTTTAGCTCTGGATTCATCAAAAGGGATGATAATTCTGCATAGGGAAATGGAAAATGCCCTCTTTGCAACATAGTAATGGTGAGACAAATCTTTCTATAACAGATGCCCCCTAATGTGTGAGATCAGTGGAGTATCTATGATGGCTGAAATACATTATAAATAACCCAGAAGTGGAGTGGTAGAGAACCAGCTGGACGAACTCAATTGCTCATTACATTCTGTACTGACTTTGTATACATGGCTGCGAAGAATACAATGCATATCCATGTGGAAAATATACCAAACAAGTATTCATGGCCATGAAATAGGCAAGATACAAATGCGGTTACATGCCAAAAGCTGTCATAGTCACGAACAAGGCCTAGTGAAACTAGTCTCAAAACCAATCTAAAGATATCTGCATACCATGGAGTACAATCTGATCTCCCATGATCACTGCAGTCAAATAGGTACTGGTCCAATGAAAGGGAAGAAACAACTCAGCAAATCTGCAGCCACATAGTGATGTCTTCAAATCTTCTACACAATCCACCAAGGGTGCAAGTCAGTGGAGATTGAACACGATGAGACATCATTAGATTACCGGTCATTGAGGTATACCATTAACAAACGCGAGACAACCTACTAATAATGAAAGTAGGTATCAAGGCATCGAGTACATCTCTACAAGTGTGAATAAAGGCTTCGATGTCGAACACTTGATAAATCCATTGATCAGGAGACATTGATGTATTCCCATCTGTCAATGGTGAGATGTCCTACCACTAATGACTGCAAGCCTCAAGGTAGCCATAAAAATATAGGTCCCATATCTAGAATAAATGAGCTGAAGTCAATGGAAAGAGACCCGCTAAAAGGAGAGCATTGAGGCATCTCTCATCAGTCAGTGCGAGGAACAAAGCAGGAGATTCATGATTTGGTGGAGATCGGACGAAGAACATGTTCACGAACAAATGGCCCTGTGCATATTTCGCGTGTGTCAAATGCAAGCGGTACATGAAAAATACCCTCCGAATAACAACCAATAATGCAAAAATGCTGACAAAGGTGAGGAAACCACCAATAAGGCTAATGGAATCCAATACACTACACGAATCCCAAAGTGTGAATAGATGTCTTGCCATCAAACACAACGGAAACCACCTAGTCAATGACCAATGATGAAATGTTGATTGTTGGGTTCAAGGTGACCTACCAATGATGAAAGTAGGGCCATGGTTCATGATAAGACTAAATTATCATGTGATTCTGAGATAAACTGAGGGTATGGCCGACATGCAAAGTTAAGAATTCTGAGGAGTGACCGACATAGGTTGATGGACTTCCTTTGAATGAGAGCATGAGACATATGGCGGACTCTGGCAGCATAGACTCAATGACATGATAATTAGATGCAGGAGGCATCAATAATGTTCTCTATAGGGACTAGAAGAGTAACCAGTCAGTAGAGAAAACTTTGTAACGAGATCAACTTCTTAAGGCCATGCTAAACCCAAAATTATGATGACACAAGGACTCAATAACTTTTTTCTTTGTTCAAAGGCGACACGACTGTTGCCAATTACAATATAGTACTCCCTTCCCGCCCATCATTTTTTGTTTTTTCATAACAAATGAATGCTATGATACAGAGGAGGGAATGAGTGTCGGAAGTAAGCAAAACTAGTTCCAGCAGTGGAATGTACCTATGCTCAATGCAAGGAAATTCATACGGGAGATGGACACTCAGGGTGATGTTCCCTCCAGGGTATAGGGTGTCAAATTGTGAAGGATATAAACAAGGCTTTGCTTGGTTGAGGATGCAAAACTGCTTAGGCAATGGTTTATACGCAAAGCGAGAACCGGCTAAAGGCTCAATATTGCAAGCGAGGGCATGAGTTGAAATCACAACTTGACGCCAAAAAATGTCCTTTTTTATATCTTTTAGTCTACTTGGTGTGAAAAAGGGGTAAACTTGTGCCAAATAAACATCTTTTCAAATCCCATTTACGAGTGTGAAAAAGACAAGTTCACTTGAAAATCTTTTCTATTTTTGATAGCAAGTTGGAAAAGAGATTAACTAAGACTCATGACCTTTCAAATCCACTTTTAATGTGTGAAAGGGACAAATTACTCAACAATATTTTCTATTTTTGATAACGAGTTGGAAAAGATCTTAACTAAGACTCATGACCTTTCAAATCCACTTTTAACGAGTGTGAAAGGGAGAAATCACTCGACAATCGTTTATGTTTTTGATAACGAGTCGGAAAAGAGCTTAACTAAGAATCATTAGAGAAATTCTAGGTGGCAAGTCACGGGGGAGGCCAAGGCTCCCGTGCAGAACTTTTGTGGAATGTCAGTATCTTATGAAGAACTGACACAGGCTTGGGAAAACCCAAATCTCTGCAAGTCGAGGAGGATAAAGTGATAACAAAGGTTGTCATCTCCGTGATATATCGGATAATATATCTTTGTTAAAAAGACATAGGTAGAGGCATTGGATACCCCACAAGACCATCCCAATTAAAGGGAACCTCATCAAGAATTGGAGGGAGAGAAATCGAGAAGAGTAAAACTCCCTCTTGTTCAGAAGGTGAAGTGCTAGAAATGCAAAGGACGTGGCATATAAGGTATAGAACCAAAACCAGAAGAGCGGGATCGGCCAAAAATTGCATTGGCATGATCACTTCCTTAGACTTGTCACACTCCAAGAGAAGAGTGGTGTCGATCGAATATTTCATCGATACAACCACTTCCTGAACCATTGGTTGATTAGGATGTGAGACAATAAGGTCAAGAGGTGCATCACCCCAAAAAACATGAGTGTTGTCGGTCGAAGATTGAATTAACACGACCGTTGGTTGAACAAGATGTGAGACAACAAGGTCAAGAGATGCATCACCCCCAAACATAGGAGAGGTGTTGATCGAAGATTGCATCAACACAACCACAGGTTGAACGGGATGCGAAACAACAAGCTCAAAGCACGCATCAACCCCTAAAGGAAAAGGGGTGTCAGCTGAAGATTGCATCGGCATGATTGTTGTATCAACCAAATAAGGAACATAGTGTTGTGAAACCATAGATGGCTCAGAACCCAAAGGGACCTTAGGTGAGCCCCATGCTTCTAGTATCCCAACAGTAACAGGACAGAAACGAGTAAGGCGACTTGCTTCAAAATTCCTGCAAAGGAATCTAGGCTTACTTCCAAGACATCTAGGCTTCTCAATCATATGAATTCCCTCAGCATGAATTTTAGTGGTTGGTGACATGCTCCCAGCATGACTTGTAGAGGCTACTATAAAATCTCCAACATGACTAGCAGAGGTTGGTGATGGATGTGTAGTGTGACTAGAAGTGACCAGATATGTGCCCCCAGCATGACTTGTAGCGGTTGGTTGCAGGTATTCTACATGACTCACAGAGGTTGTCGACCAATATCCAACATGACTAGCAGATGTTTGTGATATAATGCCAGTATGACATGCAGTGACTGGACTTGTGCCCCCAATATGACTTACAGTGGCTAGTTGTAGGTCTTCAACATGACTAGTAGAGGTTGTCAACCAATCTCCAACATGACTAGCAGAGGTTGGTGATATAATTACAGTATGACCCGTAGTGACTGGACTTGTGCCCCCAACATGACTTGCAGTGGCTGGTTGCAGGTCTTCAACATGACTAGCAGAGGTTGTCGACCAATATCCAACATGACTAGCAGAGGTTAGTGATATAATGCCAATATGACCCACAATGACTGGACTTGTTGCGGTAGCGAATTGCGGAATTTGAGACCAAAGTCCAAGGAAAGATTGGTTTTGAGAAATTACAGACCAAGAAGGATCCTAGTTTACACCTTGTCCCTGTCCAACATGATAGTATCCTCCTCCATACTGATTCATAAAGGGTTGTAAGGGCATCAACACTGAGGAAGTTGCTTGCGAAGAGAAAGCGACATGGAAAGGGTTACTGATGTGAGGATATAAGTTGCCCCTAGGCGAAGGAACTTCATGAGGGGGATTTCCCATACTATAAAAATAACTCTCCCGGATGAAACAATAGAGGGAAGACAAAGGTCCGCCATGGGAAAAGTGTTCACAGGAACCGACATAGTGGAAGAAGGATGAGTGGACGGAGTATAATAAGTATAATAATTTCCTATTTGGTCACTTACTTCTCGCATAGTGGATTCGTAGGAAGGAATATTCCAACCTCCTACCGTAAGAGGTGTTTGAAGGATATGAGAATAAGGAGGCATCATGCCCCCAGACCTAAAACCTGTATTTGCATAAGGAGGTGAGACAGAGTAAGGTAAGTTCAAGGACATATCTGACATACCATGAGAAAAATGATTAGAGACCCAAGGCATTGATTGAGTGCCATAATTATGCATACCATAATGTGAAGTGGAAGAATTCATCCCCATGAAATGAGTGGACATCATGGTGGGGGGTAGCAATAAATGAGGGATAAAAAGAAACTCCACTATCCATGATAATGAAAACTCAGTATAGTATCCTAAGGCCAACTAGTAGTCAAAGAGCACTCCAAAAAGTTGAACGACCAATATGCATGCAAACGGGCTAAAGTGGCTGAGTGGCCTCCCTCGATAAAGAAGGTATGTCTCATTCAAGAGGGACCTGAGACTCCCTGCTAAATTTTAGGGTAACATAATCAGTTATAAGGGCCCTCGTAGGCTTAACAACTAATCGGCCAGATCCCCCCGGAGAGGTAATCCTCCATAAAGGTTGTGTGATATCCGACCCCTATCTGACTCAGGGTACAAGCAAAATAACCCCTATAAGTAACCTATGAGATATCTAAGTCAAGCAACTAATCAACCACTGTATAACCGATGCACAAGCAAATAGTCGTAAGTCCAGATCACCATATGGGCAGGGTAGAAAAGCTTGAAACCTTGAAATCATCGCCTGTCACAAAGGTATGGGTACTAGCAAGATCCCCAAATATGAATAAATCAAGAAAAATATCTCTGACGCTAGGCAAGTATTCAGGGGTTATCCCTTCAACTAACTTCGTGTGACCTTGTGCTTAACTCTGGTGTGAGAGGAGCCTCCTGATCTTACCAATTATACAATGGACTTCTCAACTCCTTGTCTCAGACACATATGTTGATTTAATTGCCTTGGAGAAGTTTATTCACAAAATCCTATTCCAGGGCACTAATTCCTAGGCTAGTTTCTGCACCCTAAAAACTAAAATCGTGACTAATCAATTTTAGTTTAAAGCATAAATTTTATTGGCCGTGATTACTCAAAAAGGTATGGAAGTGAAACTCATGATGTTATGACTCTGCAAGAATAATAAATATGAATATAATGCAAAGCCTACCTTTAACTTTTCAATGAATGATATGTTAATAAAAACAGTGCAGTCTTCAATTTCAACTCTGCAATTCAGAAGTAAAATGCAATCTTTCGCTAAATGCACTAAACTAATGATAAAGGTTCAAAGACAAAAATACCAACCAATGCAAAATGTCTATTTTTTTTGAATTTTCAATATATCAAAAAGAAAATGCATGGACTGACGAGCAACCTGATATATAGATTTTACTGTGTATAAAAGCAATAACTTGAGCAGAATACCAAGCAGTCAAGGAAACAACCCAGAGACCAAGGAAAAATAAAAAATGGAAAACAAAGAGAAATACTACACCAAACAATTCAACTCCCAACAAGTTTCCTGTCATCCCAGACAATTCCAACAATCACTACAGAGACCCAAGAAGACTCAATAACCTTCAAATTCCACCCAGCAGTCACTAAACCAAGAAAAAAGGGGAAAGGGAAGTGTTATACACGACTGTTCAAGAGAACAAATCATATATACACATCTTGCAGACAGACAAGAGGCATGTATACGCGATTGTCAAGGAAAAAGGGGCGTATATGCTTTAAAACAAGGCCAGGCAGGGGGTAAAAGGATGAAAAATTAGACCCAGAGTGAACAAAATCATTCGAGAAGTGACACGACAAGAAATACAAAGGAAAAAGAGAAATGTAAGAAGAAAAAACACTCCAACCCTTAGAAGGAAGATATATTCCCCAGTGGAGTCACCATTTCTGTTATGAGGGAAAAACTCTCTATGGCCAAGGGTAAACGACAACAGACAGGTATGACTGCATAAATCAACTCAATTCCAACATATGCTATATAAACTAATGTGCAAGATAAGAAAGAGTCCTACCTCGATTTAATGTTCGATGATGATCCATTGTTGAGCATTTTGACCCAAAGCTTTATACCTGCAATGAGTTATCGACGAACAAGCAGAGCAAGCATATAATGATAATATAAAGGGGTTAGTAGGTCAAATAGCATAATCCATTAATAAACATTACAAACATGCCCATGGATAATAATCATATATTTGCAAGATACTAATAGGACGGGAAATGAGTATTTTTATTAATAATTGATCAACAAAAGTGACAACATTACAGACTTCCGTGTCGGAACGGTTCGAAACCAAGAAACCAAGTTCCTTCCAACTAGGTCTCCACCACTTCAATCCTCCACCAAAGGAAATCTCATAGGAAAGAGCCAATGAGGTCCTCTCAACAATAAGGAAAGAGCTTGGGGGCTGAACACTATGTTCAGACTTGAGGGACAAAGGGATGCAAAATCAATATGAAGCAATTTCTCCAGAGTAACTTTTCTCTCAAGTTTGAATGCTTTCTCCTCCTTTTCCACAGCTCAAAATGGTGCTCTTATATCTTGCAGAATTCAACTGAAGGGCCGAGTCAGAACGTTTCCAGTATATGGAAGGCCAAGGATCAGATATATCCTATCGTGACATGGAAACCCGAATTCATTTTGTATTTTCTGGCACAAATCCCAATATACGTGGGCTGCAATGGAGAAACAAGCGTATACACATCTTGCATAACATATAGGGAGCGTATATGTGGAAAACTATTAATTTTTTAGCTCTGGATTCATTAAAAGGGATGATAAGTCAGCATAGGGAAATGGAAAAAATCCATCTTTGCAATATGGAAATGGTGAGGCAAATATTGATATAATAGATGCCCCCTAATGTGTGAGATCAGAGGAGTATATGAGATGGCCAAAATACATTATAAATAACCCAGAAGTGTAGTGGTGGAGAACCAACTGGACGAACTCAATTGCTCATTACATTCTATACTGACTTTGGATACATGGATGCCAAGAATACAATGTTGATCCATGTGGAAAATATACCAAACAAGTGTTCATGGCCATGAAATAGGCAAGATACAAATGCGGTTATATGCCAAAAGTTGTCATAGTCACGAACAAGGCCCAGTGAAACTAGTCTCAAAGCCAATCTAAAGATACCTACATACCATGGAGTACAATCTGATCTCCCATGATCACTGAAGTCAAATAGGTACTGGTCCAATGAAAGGGAAGAAATAACTCAGGAAAGTTGTGGCCACATAATGATGTCTTCAAGTCTTCTACACAATCCGCCAAGGGTGCAAGTCTACATCATGTGAATAAAGGATTTGATGTCGAACACGATGAGACATCATTTGATTACCGGTCATTGAGTTATACCGTTAACAAACGCGAGACAACCTACCAATAATGAAAGTAGGTATCAAGATACCGAGTACATCTCTACAAGTGTGAATAAGGGAGGCAGTGTCGAACACTTGAGAAATCCATTGATCAAGAGACATTGATGTATTCCCATCTGTCAATGGTGAGATGGCTTGCCACTAATGAATGCAAGCCTTAAGGTACCCATAAAAATATAGGTCCCATATCCAGAATAAATGAGCTGAAGTCAATGGAAAGAGACCCACTGAAAGGAGAGCATTGAGGCATCTCTAATCATTCAATGCGAGGAAAAAAGTAGGAGCTTCATGATTTGGTGGAGATCGGACGAAGAACATGTTCACAAACCAACAATCCTGTGCATCTTTTGTGTGTGGCAAATGCAAGCGGTACACGAAAAATACCCTCTGAATAGCAACCAATGATGAAAAAATGATGACAAAGGCGAGGAAACCACCAATAAGACTAATGGCATCCAAGACACTGCACGAATCCCAAAGTGTGAATAGATGTCTTGCCATCGAACACAAGGGAAACCACCCAGTCAACGACCAATGATGAAATTTAGATTGTTGGATTCAAGGTGACCTACCAATGATGAAAGTAGGGCCAGGGTGCATGATAAGAGAAAAGTATCATGTGATTCTGAGACAAACTGAGGGTATGGCCGACATGCAAAGTCAAGATTTATGAGGAGTGACCGACATAGATTGATGGACTTCCTTTGAACAAGAGCATGAGACATATGGTGGACTCTGGTAGCATAGACTCACTAACGTGACAATTAGATTCAGGAGGCATCAATAATGTTCTCTATAGGGACTGGAAGAGTAACCATTCGGTAGAAGAAACTCTGTAACGAGATCAACTTCCTAAGGCCATGCTAAACCCAAAATTATGATGACAGAAGGACTCAATAAATTTGTGCTCTATTCAAAGGTGACACAATTGCTGCCAATTACAATATAGTACTCCCTTCTCGCCCATTTTTTTTTTTTTTTCATAACAAATGAATGCTATGATACAGAGGAGGGAACAAGTGTTGCAAGTGAGCAAACCTAGTTCCAACAATGGAACATACCTATTCTCAATGCAAGGAAATGCATGCAGGAGATGGACAGTCAGGGTGATGTTCCCTCCAGGGTATAGGGTGTCAAATTGTGAAGGATATAAACAAGGCTCTGCTTGGTTGAGGATGCAAAACTGCTTAGGCAACGATTTATAGTGCAAAGTGAGAACCGGCTAAAGGCTCAATATTGCAAGCAAGGGCATGAGATGTAATCACAACTTGACTCCAACAAATGTCCTTTTTTATATCTTTTAGTCTACTTGGTGTGAAAAAGGGGTAAACTTATGCCAAATAGACGTGTTTTCAAATCCCATTTACGAGTGTGAAAAATACAAGTTCACTCGACAATCTTTTCTATTTTTGATAGCGATTCGGAAAAGAGCTTAACTAAGACTCATGACCTTTCAAATCCACTTTTAATGAGTGTTAAAGGGACAAATCACTCGGCAATATTTTCTATTTTTGATAATGAGTCAAAAAAGGGCTTAACTAAGACTCATAACCTATCAAATCCACTTTTAACGAGTGTGAAAGGGACAAATCACTTGACAATCTTTTCTATTTTTGATAACGAGTCATAAAAGATCTTAACGAAGACTCTTTAGAGAAATTCTAGGTGGCAAGTCATGGGGGAGGCCAAGGCTCCCGTGCATACCTTCTATATAATGTCAATATCCTAAGAAGAAACGACACAGGCTTGGGAAAACCCAAATCTCTCCAAGTCGAGGAGGATAAAGTGCTAACAAAGGTTGTCGTCTCCATGATATATAGGATCATATATCTTCATGGAAAAGACATAGTAGAGGCATTGGATACCCCACAAGACCATCCCAATCAAAGGGAACCTCATCAATAATTGGAGGGAGAGAACTCGGGAAGAGTAAAACTCCCTCTTGTTCAGAAGGTGAAGTTCTAGAAATGCTAAGGACATGGAATAGAAGGTATAGAACCAAAACTAGAAGAGCGGGATCGGCCAAAAATTGCATTGGCATGACTGCTTCCTTAGACTTGTCACTCTCCAAGAGAAGAGTGGGGTCGATCGAATATTGCATCGATACGACCACTTCGTCAACCATTGGTTGAATAGGATGCGAGACAATAAGGTCAAGAGGTGCATCACCCCAAAAAACATTAGTGTTGTCAATCGAAGATTGCATCGACATGACTGTTGGTTGAACAAGATGCAAGACAACAAGGCCAAGAGATGCATCACCCCCGAATATAGGAGAGGTGTCAGTCGAAGATTGCATCAACACAACCATAGGTTGAACGGGATGCGAGACAACAAGGTCAAAGGACGCATCAACCCCTAAAGGAAAAGGGGTGTCAGCTGAAGATTGCATCGGCATGACTGTTGTATCAACCAAATAAGGAACAGAGTGTTGTGAAACCATAGATGGCTCAGAACCTGAAGGGCCCTTAGGTGAGCCCCATGCTTCTGGTATCCCAACAGTAATAGGACATAAATGAGTAAGGTGACTTCCTTCACAAGTCCTGTAAAGGAATCTAGGCTTACATCCGAGACATCTAGGCTTATCAATCATATGAATTCCCCTATCATGACTTGTAGTGGCTGGTGACATGCTCCTAGCATGACTTGCAAGGTCTAGTAGCAAATCTCCAACATGACTAGCATAGGTTGGTTATGCATCCCCAACATGACTAGCAGAGGTTGGTGATGGATGTGTAGTGTGACTAGCAGTGAGCAGACATGTGCCCCCAACATGACTTGCAGCGGCTAGTTGCAGGTCTTCAACATGACTCGCAGAGGTTGTCAACCAATATCCAACATGACTAGCAGAGGTTGGTGATATAATGCTAGTATGACATGCAGTGACTGGACTTGTGCCCCCAGCATGACTTGCAGCGGCTCATTGTAGGTCTTCAACACGACTAGCATAGGTTGTCGACCAATTTCCAACATGACTAGCAGAGGTTGGTTATATAATGCCAGTATGACCCGCAATGACTGGACTTGTGCCCCCAACATGACTTGCACTGGCTGGTTGCAAGTCTTCAACATGACTAGCATAGGTTGTCGACCAATCTCCAACATGACTAGAAGAGGTTGGTGATATAATTCCAGTATGAATCACAGTGACTGGACTTGTGGTAGTAGTGAATTGAGGCATTTGAGACCAAGGTCCAAGGAAAGATTGGTTTTGAGAAATTGCAGACCAGGAAGGATCCTGGTTTACACCTTGTCCCTGTCCAACATGATAGTATCCTCCTCTATATTGATTCATAAAGGGTTGTAAGGGAATCAACACTGAGGAAGCCGCTTACAAAGAGAAAGTGACATGACAAGGGTTACTCATGTGAGGATATATGTTTCCCCTAGGCGAAGGAACTTCGTGAGGGGGATTGCCCATACTATAAAAATAACTCCCCCGGATGAAACACCAGAGGGAAGATGTGTTGGCATGTTTACAAGAAGAGCGTGCTTGTCATTGATGGCAAGAACAACAACAACGATGAAAAACGGGCAGGCAAGGAAGAACAACAATGATCAAATGGCAAGATCAACAGTGTAAACTCAAAAGGAGGAAAACAGTCAAAGCATGACAAAGGTTTTCGAAGTTTTGCAGATCGGGAAATCCAAAGGAAAGAGGTTCAAACTCGCGATATGTGAGATCATGAAAAGATTTGGACCATCAGATCACCAAGGAATGTGGACCGTTGATCAGGCATGAAGAAGGCTTGTGAAGTGGTGAAATCGTGATAAGATCTGGGCCATCAGATCTGGAGTAATTATGAAGGACCAACATCTGTCAGATATGGTGAAGCTGCAAGGTGGATAAGACCAAGAGTCATCCAACTCTCCAAAACTGTGAAGGAATCTTGGTCGTCAATCGAGGATAGTCGTGGACCGTTGGATCCATACGACACATGGCGAAAGATCATCGTTTCACTGAATGGAAAGTCAAAGGAGCGAAGTTCTCGTTTGAGTGGGTATCCTTTATTGATGATTACTCTCGTAAGACTTGAGTTTATTTGTTGAAGTCAAAAGATGAAGTACTTGAAAATTTCAAGGAATTCAAAGCCTTGGTAGAAAACCTCTTCGAAAGGAAAATCAAGATGCCCAGGTCAGACAATGGAGGAGAGTACATATCAAATGAATTTGGAAGTTTTTGCAAAGATGTCAAGATTAAGAGGGAGCTCACCACTCCCTATAATCCTCAACAAAATGGTGTAGCAGAAAGAAAGAATAGAACAATTATGGAAGCAGTAAATATTATGATTCACGATCAAGATCTTCCAATGCACTTATGGGTTGAAGCAGCAAGAACAACAGTATATGTCCAAAAAAAATTATCCCATAGTGTGCTTGGATTAAAAACTCTCAAAGAAATGTTCACCAGAAATAAGCTAGAAGTAAGCCATCTCAAAATATTTGGTTGTTCGGTATTTGTACACATTCCAAAAGAAAAGAGAGCTAAGTTGGATCCTTCAGGAAAGAAGGGAATATTTGTTGGATATTGTGAGGTCTCTAAGTCCTTCAAAAGTTACATACCAGGCTACCATCATATTGATATCAATAGAGATGTAACATTTGATGAAGATGCAACACTCAAACGATCAAGGAAATTCCATCTTGAAGAAGTATATGAAGAAGAACATGTAGCTCCCATAGTTGCAGAACCCGTGAAGGAAGTTACAGTTACCCCTGATGATGAGATTCCAGAAGATCATGATATGATATAATCTCAATAACCTCCCCGTATGATGGTCTCTACAAGAGAAATCCAGCTTGGGCAAGAGAACTTATTCAAGATGCATATAAGTATGGTTCCCCAGAAGGAACCATGAGACAAAGCAAGAAACCTAAGTCATTCTCCAGCTATATGGCCTTGATGTATGATCTCGTAGAAAAGGAACTTACTTTCTTTGAAGAATTCATTTAGAAGAAAGAATGGATGGACACCATGAAATAAGAATACCAATCCATTATAAATAATGATTTATGGAAAGAAGTTCCCAGACCAAAGAACAAAGATGTGGTATCTTTCGAGTGGATATACAAAATAAAACATGCAGCAGACGGAAGTATTGAAAAACATAAGGCAAGATTTGTGGCTTGTGGATTTTATGAAAAGGAAGGTATTGACTATGAAGAAACGTTTTCTCTTGTATCTAGATACACTTCTATCAGAACCATCATAACTCTTGCAGCCAAAATGAAGTGGAAGTTACACCAGATGGATGTGAAAACAAATTTCTTAAATGGTGTTATTGAAGAAGAAGTGTATATAGAACAACCACAAGGATTTGAAGTTGAATATAGAAAACCTCATGTATATAGGTCGAAGAAAGATTTGTACGAGTTGAAGAAAGATCCTAGAGCTTGGTATGGAAGAAATGATAGTTTCCTGACAAGCTTGGGATTTACCAAGAGTAAAGTTGATTATAACCTTTACTTCAAGGTTATGAATGATGAACCAGTTATATTGCTACTATATGTGGATGATTTATTCTTGACAGGAGAAGAAACATTCATCACAGATTGCAAGAAGAAGCTCATTGCAGAGTTTGAGATGAAATACCTAGGCCCAATGCATTATTTCTTAGGTCTTGAAGTTTGGCAGAGCCTAGAGAAGATATTCCTTAACCAAGGGAAGTATGCAGTTGAAATATTGAAGAGATGATTTGACATGTTGGAATGTAAAGCCATGAAAACACCAATGGAAATGAATTTGAAGCTCTGGGTTGATACTTCGTCAGTTTTGGTTGATGCTACTCTATACAGACAGATTATTGGATTGTTGATGTATTTGATGAATACCAGGCCATCTATATGCTTTGTTTTGAACACCTTGATTCAGTATCTGGTAGAGACCAAACATGTTCACCTTGTAGTTGCAAGGCATGTGATGAGATACCTTAAGGGTGCATTGGATTATGGTCTTTGTTATACTGGAGATCATGACTTCAAACTGTATGTTTATACTGATTCATATTGGGCTGGAAGTGCTTCAGACAGGAAGAGAACTTCAGGATGTTGTTTCAATTTGGGGTCAGCCATGACTTCATGGAAAAGCAGGAAGCAATCAAGTATTGCTCTCAGTACAGGAGAAGAGGAATACATTGCAACATGTTCCACCAGTTGTGAAGCCATATGGCTTCGGAAGTTGTTGACAGGTCTGTTCGATCTAAAGATGGAATCCACCATGATTCTATGTGATAACTAGAATTGCCTAAAGATGACGAAGAAACTAGTGTTCCATGATAAGTCGAAGCACATAGAGGTCCAATATCACTACATTTGTGATATGTTACATAGGGGAGCTATAAAGCTCCAATATGTTGGCACAGATGAGAAGGTTACAGATGTGTTGACCAAGCCTTTGTATCGTGTGAAGTATGAGTACTTACGAGGAAAGCTTGGTGTTGTCTGAAAGGACCTCCCTCAAAAGGGGGAGTGATGTTGATGATACTATGGTATCCTGACCAACAATGGGTAGCTTCATTAGGATTTTATATCCTAGGGGATTGATCATCCCTGGGCAGATCTCAAAGGTCTGGTAAGGACAGTCTGTCAGAGTATTTGTGCATGTATATTCCAGTTGTGGTCAGTAGTGGTAGCTCCGTTAGGATTTTATATCCTAGGGAATCTTATGATTCTTGGGAAAATCCTGAAGGTCCGGTAAGGACGGTCTATCAAAGTACCACATGGTATCTTGTTAGGATTTTATATCCTAGGGAATATTATGATTTCTGGGTAGATCCTGAAGGTCTGGTAAGGACGGTCTGTCAGAGTACCACAAATGTTGTTGATGCACCTACCTCATTCTGTTTCCCTATGTTGATGATGTTGTTTCAGCCTCGTGTTGTTGATGATGTTGTACCAGCCTCGTGATGTTGATGATGTTGTACCAACCTCGTGTTGGTGATATTGTTGTTCTAGCTTCATGCTATTGATGTTGATGTTTCATCTTCATGTTGTTGTTGATGATGATGATGATGATGTTACTCCAGCTCCACGCTGTGAACGATGATGATATTGATGATGAGAAAAACTTCCAATGACTTATACATGTGCCAATCAGTGTTCCATATGGTGATGATGATGTTTCCCTCTCTTTCTCTTGATGATGTTGTATTGGGACATGTCAGTAGAATACCCTTCTCATTAAAGGGGAGTGTTGAAATATTGTAACTTCGAAGAATATTCTAATTTTATTTAAGTTATTATCTTATAGATCAAATCCCCTTTTGTGGATTGACCATGTCGAGTCTTGTATAAGAACAAATCCCCTTTTATGGATTGGTCAAACCATATTTATATGGTGGTATTTGTAAATTCGTCCCCTGTTGTTTATAAAGTGGTTTTAACCACTCGTAGAAGAAGTCGACCCTACTAAGTGAAGAGACATAACCCTAGAACCTCCTCAACTAGTATTTATATGTGAGGATGGTGCCTCACTTATACACTCTCACACTCACTCATCCAGTGTGCATATCTTGAAGGCAGTTACAGTTGCAGGAGGATGGAGAAGAGAGGTGCATTCTCAGTCTTAGTTTATTCTTGGTGTTTTGGTCTTAGTCTTGGCATTTTATTGGCAATCTATTATTGAGGAATGTTTTCTAGATTTTCTCCCCTATGAGAGTTTCCCAGGATAAAATGTTGTGTACCTTGTGATTGTGTTTCTTTCATTGATCCTATTTATGTTGTTGTTTTGGAATTGCATTGAATGCTCATGTAATTTGAAAATAACCTAATAACAATAGTAAAACTTAACATCAGGAAAAACAAGAAATTTTACATAACATCTTATTTAGTCTATGTTATAGTTTACGGTCACATTTTTTAGGACCTGCCTCGAGCTAGAAATGTAGACTTCAAAAGGGATCTAGTACCATTATGGTATCCAACATTATGGAAGCACAAGGCTCCATAAAAAATTTATGAGGTACAAAACACCTTCTTGTTCTCCTTCAAAAGGTTAATTCACAGTCCCACCGCATCTATATTGTCACTGGAAGCTGCAACCTTCCTGGCAGAGAAATTAATTTTTAAGACTTCAAAATATTTTATTTTTATTGGACTCTATGGTTTTCAAGGAAGACACTCTTTACTACCTTTCTATCTTTTCGACAAATTCTTCATTGTCAAAGTGTGTAAACAATACAAATATTGGGCATACTTCTTTAATGAAAAAGAAAAAACAATCCATCCCCTTACCTTGAAAGATTGGAGAAATTTATGTAAAGAATATTTCCCATTTGGATGAATATGCCACCCATTTTGATCACTTTAATTTAAAGGAAATTCATGAACTTCAGGGTTCTGACCCTAATAAATTATTCTCGGCACACATGTTTGCAATTGAGTATGATTCATCATTTAATAAGTTTATTCAACTGGAAGGAGGAGGAGAAAATAAAATCACTCCAGAGGTATCTCCTGAAAAGACCCTTGATGACATTGATATATTGGTCAGTACAAATGACCACTATAAGAAACGGGGGAGAAATACAACGGGAAAAAACCTGGGATCACCAAATGTTTCTCAAAAAAGTGCTTCAACAAGAGGAAAATGAAATCTTCCACTGGAAATTCAAATGAAAGAGGAGATAAAAACCCTTCCAAAAAGGTTTTTGAAAGACACACATTGTTCCCGTATCTACGAAAAGAAAAAGAGAAGTAGCTCAGAAAGAAGGAGAGGAAGTACCTAAATATGAACTTAGTCCGAGAGTAGAAAAATAGCAGAAGAATTGGTTTCCCATGAGCCAATAGTATTTGAAGAAGAATATGTAATCTTACACCACACGACCTACAACAAGAATTCAAGGTAGTTGTTATTTGAAAAAGTCACTTTGAAAAATAAAAAGGTGTTTGAAAAGTGGAAATCAAAAATTGATTTTCAAGGGGTAAAACCCTCGAAATTCATGGAATTTCATGAAGCAACTAGTGAAGCTTTGAAGTATTCTATTGATGAGATAGATAAAGAAAACCTTATTCTAAAAGAAAAGTGAAAGAATTGGAGAGTGCTCTACTTCCGAGGCCCCTATTTGTTGATCCCATTGTTGCCATACAACCATTAAACACTCTAGAATATGTACTAGAGTCCAGTTTGAGATTGAAATATTCCTCAAGCCTATTAACGGTTGTTAATAAGTACATTGGAGACAACATTCATAAAATAATTGCTTTACTCGTTGAAATATGGGAATTAGCGACAAGTTCAACTACTCTCTCAACAAGGATTGCACATTTTAAAGAGTATCTCCAAAAGGACCTAGAAAATGATGAAAGTTTTTATAAAGAGGTTCTTGGTACCTTTTTGGAAAAAATCTTAAGTTTAAATGATATTCATAGAAAAGAGAAAAGATTTCCCTCTAAGGCTCTATTGAAATAAATAAATGCATGTTGGTTGAAAAGGATTAAATTTTTGTGAGAAATGCTTGCCAAGTGTGATGTCATCAATACAAAAAGAGGTGATCTATTCCTAAATATTGTTGATCTAACCAAAGAGTTAGAGGGCCCACACTTAATCATGGATTCAATGCTCCTTTGGAAAGATAAATTGTAAGAACATTTGGATGCCATAAATATTTCATGGGCAAGTGAGTTTAACGACTCAACTAAATATTCCAAAGAAGTGGAGAAGTGGTTAATTCAGTATGTAAATAAAAATGAAGATATTGAAGATACGCTTCGCCAACTGAGCTTTGATCTTAAAGATCTAGAAAATGAATTGTTCGAAACCAAGACTAGGAAAAAAATAACAGTTTCCCCCATACGAGAGTATATTGAACATTGGTATTTAAGATGAATGAAACAGATCAATAAGAAGCGGTTAATACCGTTAAAGCACCTCTAGTCCAACAACCTATAAAGGAGATGTTAGCACTGAAAGTCACACTTTGACTACTAAAGTGTAAGATCAATGTTGTAAAGCACCGAAAGTCACACTTTGACTACTAAAGTATAAGATCAACAATCTTACTGTACCCATCAGAATGTAAAAGATAATTTTGGTTTTGAATAGTTGGATCAACAAGATGAATAAAGAAAGAGAGAGGGTTGCAAACTGTAGATTAGTAGGCTACACCAATGGGCAATGGAGTCACAAACATCCTACTCATCAAAGGCACAAAAGATGCTCAACGGAAAACAAGGTTATATGTTGATAAGTGGAAGAATGAAGAAGGAAAACATAAGGTAGAATGTTCACTAAACATAGAACCTCCCAATTTAATGAATCAACAAATACTTGAATACAAACAATGACTGATGGGAAAAATACAACAGATCCTCTGTTGCTTAGGGATCCATAAATCGTTGAGAGTCTTTGATCCTCAAATATGCAATATATTCAAATAATAAAAAATATAAACAAAAGGGTTACAATCTGAAATTACAACTCTCATGAGTCTCCAATAGCAGTAATGATTACAATCATAAAATTCCCACGGGCTTACAAAATGAACACACATAGGAAAATTGCCTTCTCCTACTCTCTCTAGCCTCTCTTGGCTCATCCCTCTCTCCTCTCCAAGAGATATTTCCATATTTAAATAGACAATATCATACAAATGAACTAAGTAGGTTGAATCCCATATCCTCCATTGGATTCTAAGCCTTGGAGATAGGTGGCAACAATCAAAGAGACAAAAATCCAACAAACTGCTAATTTTCAGGAATTTGTTGGAAGTCATTAATAAAACGTCTCCACCTCATTGCATGAGGCCTTTGCTAGAGCTAAATATTAGGTACAGGTGTCCCTTGACATCTAATGGATCCTTGAGAAGTCATTCAAACCCTCCTTGACATGTGGCAACCTCCCAACAAGGTGAATATCAAAATTGTGACCGCTACAAGAAATTAGGCAACGCCGCTGTAAAATAGTTGGGTAGCACCACTTCTATTTCTAATATCTCTCAAAACATACCACAGTTTGAAAAGATGAGAGATGTGTTTTTTATTTGGCATGTTATGAACAAAAACCTCCTCTAGTTTTCAAAAATAACTTTTCAATTGTTCAAAATCCAAGTTTCAAGTTAGTGACTAAAAACTGGTAAAATAACTCTGCATAATTCATTTTCTGCCAGAAATATTAGGTAGTGCCACTTATGTTGTGCTTGTGTGCAGGTTTAGGTAGCAATTTCAAAATGCAGCGCCTTCAATCTTGAATGTGTGCAGAGCAATTGGTGGTCTTTTTATAATGTCGAACCCATTGTGTTTAGGTGTCTTGGTAGTATAGTAGGTTGTGCACTTTACCACTGAGGGAGTTAACACTTTATCAAAAACCCAAAACTCTGATAGTTAGGCCTCTTCTAGCTGAAAATTATTGTGCTAACATAGGCTCCATGGGGGATAGTGTCCTCCCTGTGAGGCTCTAAGATCTCTTGTAGTTTCAGTGCCTTATCCTAGGGCTACTCCCAACCTTTAACCTCTACAATCTTCTTTGATCTGTGACCTTCATCTGAAACTAAATGAAAATGAAAACTGAAAGTGAAAAAAATGATGAAAATGATGTTTGTTTAGCAAGCTTATTGCACACACCTACTCTAATTATTGGGAAAATGAAGCATTCAAGTTACATGAAACAACCAATGAAGCCATTTCATCATTTTTCCAATTGTTTGAAGCTTTGAAATGTGCTTCCTTAAGCACCAGAGATAATTCTTACTTAAAGGCATGTCAGAGAAACATTTGGCAATACACTTTCCATTGAAGAAATCAATGAGCCTAGGCCCACTTTCTTCTTGCAGACAGGCTGCAAATGGATCCTAAAAAACATCATCAATACTTGCCCCTGCGACATTGCTTTGTGTAAAAAGGAAAAGTAGCGCATTAGGTCCTTATTCCACTGTGCTTGGTTGTTGTATGGCTTGCTGATTTTCAGATTCATCCTCAATGCATATGGCCTTGGTCCACTCCTAGTCATGACATGTATTAGGAAAAAGGCTTAGTGATTCTTGTCTTTCTTTAATTTCAACCTTTCTCATCTGATCACATGGCATTTGATCTTAGTTTCTTGATGAAACTGAGCTTGTGTCTTCAAGAGGAATAAGGGGGTTGATAGGGCAGTTCATCACAATTAGAAGTTATTGGGAAACTACATTCTTCTATCTTATCTTCTGATTGTGAGGAATATTCATCATAGCTTGGCTTATGGTCCCAATTTCTCATTTTTTAACCTTCTAAACTTAGATTATCATCTTCTCCTTCTTTTTCAGCAACAAAAATATGACATAAGGGTTGAAATAAGTTATTGTTGTTTTGATGGGAAGGGTACTTTTCTAATATAAGGTCTTCAATAGATTTTTCATGGAAATCATCTTCATAATCATCATACAAAGGTGAATCAATGACCATTTGACTATTAATGGTTGAGGGGATTAGTACAATAGCTGGGACAACTAGTTGTTCAGTGAAAACATCCTCATAGTCATCAAAACTTGGCAAATCATGGCACACTGGTTCATTAACAATAGGAGGGATTACAACAACAACTGGTAATCTATGAATTCGTTCATGACAAGCTGCAACATTATTCTCATGATGAAATAAATCTGAACCTAATATGACCTCTTGACTTAAAGAATCGAGAAAAATAGGAGAAAGGGAAATGATGGATTGTCCATATTGATCATTCTCTTGGGGACCTAGATTTTCATATGAATGATGCATTTGTTCTTCAAATTTAGGAAAAGCATTATGAAACTCATCATCTAAGTCTTGCTCTCTATAATCATCCCCTTCATCACCACTACTAGAGGATTCACTTGTTGAATTTGAATATATGATGCATACCCCTCACAACAATTCTCAAAAAGTCTTTTAGATGGATAAATTATCTTGCAATGAGAATAAAAAACATCATGAAAGTCCTTCAAAGAGGAAATACTAGAAGCAAGGAGTGTTGTATACCATTGCCTCGCATCACCTTCCAATGAATACATGAACATTTTCATCAATATATCTTCATGATGGATGTCAAGCTGCTACATCAAAGCATGAAATTTATGAACATGCTCAAAAGGGTTGTCATCGTCACCTTCATAAAATTTGGGCAGCAGATCTTGCCATTCATCAATTTGAGGCACAAGATGTGGATAACCATCTATGGCTGATAAATTGAGTGGGGAAAATCTCCTGGCCAGGATAGCCTTCATAGCCATTTGATTTTTCTCATCCCCAGTGGAGTCACCAACATATTTTGAACAATGGAGTCGCCATGGTGAATGTGCAGTCTTAAAGGTGTCCAACTTCAGTCACCATCTAAATCTGGAGTTGTGCAGTGTCATTCTTCCCAGGGAGATTTTCAATTTGCTCAAATCCGTCCCTGGCAACGACGCCAAAAATGTTAGCACTAAAATTCACACTTTGACTGCTAAAGTGTAAGCTCATCACCCATCAGAATGTAAAAGATAACTTTAGTTTTGAATAGGTGGATCAACAAGATGAATAAAAAAAGAGAGAGGGCTGCAAACTGTAGATCAATAGGCTACACCAATGGGCAATGGAGTCACAAACATCCTACTCATCGAAGGCACAAAAGATGCTCAATAGAAACAAGGTTGTCTGTTGATAAGTGGAAGAATGAATAAGGAAAACATAAGGTAGAATGTTCACTAAACAGAGATCCTCCCAATGTAATGAATCAAAAAATACTTGAATATAAACAATGATTAATGGGCAAAATACAACAGATCCTATGTTGCTTAGGGATCCATAAATCATTGACAGCCTTTGATCCTCAAATATGCAATATATTCAAATAAGAAGAAATATAAACAAAAGGGTTACAATCTGAAATCACAGCTCTCTTGAGTCTCCAATAGCAGTAATGCTTACAATCATAAAATGCCCACAGGCTTACAAAATGAACACACACAGGAAAACTGCCTACACCTACTCTCTCTAGCCTCTCTTGGCTCATCCCTCTCTCCTCTCCAAGAGATATTTCCTTATTTAAATAGACAATAGCATCCAAATGAACTAATTAGGTCGAATCCCATATCCTCCATTGGATTCTAAGCCTTGGAGATAGGTGGCAACAATCAAAGAGACAAAAATCCAACAAACTGCTAATTTTGAGGAATTTGTTGGAAGTCATTAATAAAATGTCTCCACCTCATTGCATGAGGCATTTTCTGGAGATAAGTCTTAGGTGCAGGTGTCCCTTGGCATCTAATGGATCCTTGAGAAGTCATTCGAGCCCTCCTTGACATGTGGCAACCTCCCAACAAGGCGAATATCAAAACCGTGATCGCTACAGGAAATTAGGCAGCGCCGCTATAAAACAGTTGGGTAGTGCCACTTCTATGTCTAATATCTCTCAAACAATAACACATTTTGAAAAACGGAGAGCAATTTTTGTTATTTGGCATGTTATGAACAAAAACCTCCTCCAGTTTTCAAAAATACCTTTTCAATTGTTCAGAATCCACGTTTCAAGTTAGTGACTAAAAACTGGTAAAATAACTCTGCATAATTCATTTTCTGCTAGAAATATTAGGTAGTGCCACTTATGTTGCGCTTGTGTGCAGTTTTAGGTAGCAATGTCAAAACGCAACGCCTTCAATCTTGAACGTGTGCAAAGCAGTTGGTGGTCTTTTTATAATGTCGAACCCATTATATTTAGGTGTCTTGGCAGTATAGTAGGTTGTGCACTTTACCACTGAGGGAGCTAACACTTTATCAAAAACCCAAAACTCTGATAGTTAGGCCTCTTCTAGCTGCAAATTCTTGTGCTAACAGGAGACATCAACAATAAGTCATTAATACTGTTAAATCACCTCCAACACAACAACCTATAAAGAAGACATCAACAAGCAAAAATGTTCCTTGAGTTTCCATCATAGTAAGTCAAGTAGTCATTTCGTTAAACTTTCAACTTTATTTCTTTCTCAATTAGTAGTCATCCACCCTTTTTTTTTCATGATCTATGAATACCAAAAGTCGATTCCTAATTGTCTTTTTCTCTTTTCTTCTAGGTTCTTTCGTTAAGATGAACACATTTACTTTCAATTGTTATAAAATTTTACATACGTTTTAATTGAATGATCATCTTAAGTTCTCTCCATATGTGGTCCTTATATTCCCATTCTGCTAAATGATGTGTTCTACTTTACTTTATGCTATGATGGAAATTTTATTGTGTGAGATTACTTATTCTCTTGGTTTATAGTCTTGTATTACACTGTAAATATTTGTTTTCTAGGAGAAACCTGGTCCTTTCTGTTATAACCCTATGATTCATAGGATCAACTGGTGACTGGAACATTTTCACTCTTGGTGTGATTTGGTTGTAAATAATATTTCATTCTGCAAATTATTTTCAAAAGAAAAGAAAAAAGATGAAAAGAAAAGAAAAAGATTAAAAAAGAAAAGAAAAGAAAAAGACAAAAGAGGGCATAAAAGAAAAATGATATAGCCCCATGCAATAATAATGACTTGATCCATACAGTTTAATCATGGTCTAGTCTTTTTGAATTTATGTTGATAGGATTAGTGAATAAGGCTTGGCTAAATTGTTTAATCTTAGCCAAGTAGATAGGTTAGCTAGTGAATAAATTTGATCAAACTGTCTAAACTTGATTAAATAGCCCTGGGGTAGAGTAAATTCTTAGCCCAACAGTCTAATCTAGGATAAATGTGTTAGGTAGGTAGGATAGAACCTAGGTTAGTTGTTTTTGTTTCAATAAAATAAGCCTAATGATGGTCGCGATTCTTTGTTTTGACCTATGAATAATGTTTTCTAACCCCTTGGTGACCAAAATAAGAAGGAATGGCGATAAAACCCACAAAATACGAGCTATCCTAAGTTTTTGCAAAGTAATATGTTGCGCGCTCCGTGATTAAAGGGTGTGTCGAGATCAATGGCTGAGCAAACAATGCTCAGATCTATGGCCGTCAAGAAATTACAGACCCCCCCGACCATTCTACCTTTAATGGTAGGGGGGGGTCCGATATGGTGGTTTTTTCCAGCGGGCCCCATCCTAACGTGGTGAAAATCCTTTATGTCGGACCCCCCTTTATCTAAACCATTTACTGCCTACCCACCCTTCCGACATACTGCCAAACCATCCTTGCTATACCACCACCTCCTCATGACATCATGCTCCACTACCCTGCCATCTTGTCATGTCATACTCCACTACCCCGCTCCTATAAGTCTCATCTCATCAATTCGTTAGCATATTCTCCCGACTTACCCATCACAAGTCAGGTCCCATTTCACCTATGCTCCAAACACAGCCTTCCACATCATCCTGGCACACCCATCACCTGCCCCTTACTCTCCACCTCATACCCATTTATTCATTGGCCATTTAAAATAGGCTAACATATCCGTTAGCGTGTTGACCTGTCCCCTGCACCCAACAGATACCCATTCACCCAAATTTAATCTTGTTTCCACCATCATCGCACTATTCACATTTTCTTTGCATACCAGAAGCTCTTTTCGCCCGCCATTTTCAGCCAGTAACCGAGATAAAGTCAAGTATTTGCTAACATTTTTTGTTTTAGTTGCAGGTACTAGTTGAATTGATGGCGTCAAAATCTAAGAAATCAGAGGTCGAGGAAAACCTATTCCTTCTTCCCCCTGTCGATCTAGATCAGATCCCTCTAGCTGACAAAGACTACATGATCTCAGAGACCAGGTGCAAATTCGATTTCGTTGAATTACATTCAGGCTTCAGGGATACCTTCCTGGATCAAAGTGACAAGATTGGACTCTTGGAGTCCAATCTCCCACTGTATCTATTTTCCCAAATTCATCATTTTCTCAAATTCGCCCTCAAGTGCTAGGCGCATTATCTCCTCGATCAGAGAGACATTGTTTCATCATCTAGAGAAATCCTTTTCACAATCACAACTGAGGCCATTGACCAGATGATACAAATCCCCAGAGTCGAATCCCCCTCTCCTTTCACCCTTGAAGTTCTAACTGAAATGTACCAGAATCTGTCTTTTCCCCACAGAGCACAGATTTTAGAGTTTTTCCTCCCATAGAATGCCCAACTCCCCAAGAAAAATGCCCCCTACCATTCTTCCATGTTTTCAGGAAAAGGAAACCAAGTCATTTCATCATTGTGTTTTCCACTCGGATATTATTCAGACGAATGGGTGGACGAGCCAATCTTGGGTTTCTTGTCAATTTTTTCGGTCGAAGAGAAAGCCACCACTCAGTTCAACTATAGTAGTTTTCTAGCCAATAACATACATGAGAAACTTTTTAGATTTCCCACAGAGGGCATGTTTTGGTATTCTTCAATACTGTCTTACATGTGCATGTTCTTTCAAGCAGATAAGTTCTTGTTTCCCATGCAGAAACTGGACAAGGACGATAGACCACGGCCTGTCACCTCTTGGACTTTGCTGCTGAGTAAAAACTCCCCAGAGTTTAATTTTAAGCAATTCATTGAGAATTTTTACCATCTAGTGGTAAGCATGCTCAGTGGTAGACAAGAAATGAGGATAAATGAGGAGATCCAAAGAATTATACACCTCTCGGACCTCTCCAAGACTGGAGACTAGTATTTGTATCAAAATAACATGGAAATCAGAATTTATGGATGTGAGTTGGCTCCTTATAAACTTCCAAGATATGTACTTTTAAGGATATTTGCCTTGGAATACATCAGGAAAATGATCAATTCAGACGACATACATTTTGTAGCTTTGAAGAAGAAACAACAGTTGAGAATTAAAGGGCAGATAGGATCCTTTATCTGTAACAGTCGAGTTGTCGAGGAAGAGGAAAACAAGCTACTAAAGGAAATAAATTTTGGTATCAGTTTCCCTTGGCACTATGATCCATGTGGGATCATTGCAGAAATGATATTGAGAAATAAAAGTTCCCCATATGCTCATGTGCCCAAACCTGAGATCAAGAAATATGTGAATCAAACAGAGTGGGAGGTGAACACTCTGGAAGATGCTGAACAACAATCTCCTCAAGCCATTATTTCACAGACCATTACTCCACAAATACCAAAGGAGAAAAGGCCCAGAAAGGACTCCTCCCCTCCGATTACTGAAGTCTCAGCTGAGGAATTCCAAGTGTACAAGAAAAGGCCCAAAACTAGTCACACAACTGACAGTTTTGGAGAGGAAGAGACCCAGTCTACCACAGTAATCCAAGGAGAGATTTCACCATCTTTCTCAGGCAACCAGCAGATGATGTTTACGTCTTCCTCAAAGAAGTAGACTGATACCACTTTGACCACACATCCATCACAAGAGTCTGCAAAGCTGAGTATCTTTGAGAAATATGATTTAATCAGGAAGAAAAATGAGATGTTGACAAGCAACACCTATGCTCAGTTCTGGAAGTAGACCTCCACAGCACAGCATAGGTTTCTCTCGACCTTTGATACGGAAAGAAGGAGAATGCACATGGCTTTCTTACAGGCACAGGTGCCTCATCCAAAGGAAATCATTGATTACAAAAGGTCAACACTGGAGTTTGATGCCAAGCAGGTACATCCAGCTGATCAGATGGATTTGCATAGACAGACTAGAGAAATGGTTTTCTCAACATTGGCCAATGCTTCCACAACTGCTGCAAAACTATAGGTTTCTCTGAACAATGTTTAGACTCAACTAAAGTTGGAAAAGGTGTCATCTTTTGCAAAAGATAACAGGATCAAGTCTTTGGAAGAGATGGTACTTAAAATTGGGTATGACCCCTCAAGCGTGAAAGTAGTTGAAGAAGTACTGAAGAAAAAGAATGTTGACATAGCCTCTTTGAGGAAGAAATTAAAAATGTCAGCTATTGAAGATTCACAAACCAAAGAGATGGCAGAGACAAAGGGTCAAAAAGAGGAGATGCTAAAATTGATCACGGAGTAGAATGCACAGATAAAAGAGATGGAGGCAGAGCTGGAAAAACTAGTAAAGGAAAAATTATAGACAAAGCCTATGGAGGTCATCCCTTTAAGTGCAGTTCCCCTCACAAGAGTTAGCACAGTGACAGCATCATCCACCACCACTGCAGAACTTTTTGTTATCTCCTCAAATAAATTGATGGAGATTTTTCTTTTTAGGTGATAGATTGTGGTCCAAAAAATTGATTTCTAAATTTCTTTAGTTATGTTTGAGAGTCTATTTTCTATAAATAAACTTGGAAAGAACTTTTGATTTGGTTTTGTCAAGCAAAAGAAAGAATCTCAGGTTTTGGTGGTTTACGCAAGCCTGAATAGCACTCATTAACCACCGAAAACCTTCGTTCTTGGTAGTTAAGGGGGAAATGCAAAAACTCAATTAACCACCGAAACAATTTCCACGGGAAAAATGAAAAGCTTGTGCTTTCGCACGAGCTAGCCGTAAATTGGCGTAATCATGAAGACATAACCGCTAAAAGTCCATGGAGGTGGTAAGGTATGCATGTTATCATTGTATCTATCTGAAGATTGATACTCTATTGTCCTTTTAACTACAATTGTCATTTCAGAATTAAGGCTCGGCAGAGACACAGAAACTCATGTGTGATTCTCAACTAACAGAAATTATTAGTCACATAGCCCTTCGTTATCTCCAGTCACGAGGACACAGATCCATTATGACCCTGATTAATCTCTCTTTTGATTCCATTAATTACCAATTTGAATCCGAGAGTCATTGTGACAGTGTTGAGCCCGTGATTTCATCAAGTAAACGCATACTCAGAGACCATAATCCTATTTTTGTGGTGATTGCCGAGTGGAGTTCGAGTTTAGTAGATCATTATCGAGCCAATTGTCATACCAATCAAGCCAAGTCAAGTCATCAGGTAGTCGAATTCCATACTATTTCAATTTGATTTTACATCTCACCAAAACTCAAAATTTTCGGCTTGTATCAGTCAGTTTGTTGTTTAGATTCGGTTAGTGGTTGAGGTATGCAATTAGAACTCTAAGTCACCCTGTCTCATTTGTTTACTCCAAGTCATACTCCCTCTCACCCTAAATCATAGAGTTTTTGTCTCCCTGGCATGAAGATTTTCCTAAATCACAGGTACAGGTCAGCAATTACTAAATGCCAAAAGAAGGGCCAGTTCTAAGGGCGAAATTCAATGGAGTTTGGTACCTTGAGGCTCACCCTGAGGTGGCCGAGTTCCTCAAGCAAACTGGAGTCTATGCATATTGTGAAAAACTGGCAGATTTTCACCAACAGGTGTCTGAAACCTTTGCTATCTCATATGATGGAAGAGCAGCAACAGTGGGAAAGGAGGAGTTTGTGGTTGATAAGGCAACCATAGCTGAGTTCACTGGTCTCCCTAGAACAGGGTATTGCTGGTTCAAAACAATTGTGCCTTCAAACATTGAATTTAGAGCCTACCTACAGCCTCTGCACAAGGATCTTATATGGAAAAAATACATACCAATGTCTTATCTGGAACCTAAGTGGCAATCTCTCTTGAAGGCAATCTTTGTCTATATCACCTGTGAATGTAGATACAATAGAGTCATGTTCTACCACTTTAAACTTTTGAATCACTTCACAGGGAGATCTCCTATCAATTTGCCATTTTACTTGCACAAATCCCTCAAAAAAATGGCTAGGCAGGTGAAGGTCAAGCCCACTAAGGTGGCAAGTAGATTGTCTCATCAAGGACTCATTACCCTCATTGTCAAAGAGTCATTGAAAAAAATGCAGGTAGATTGGAACTACTTCCTCTTCCAGAATGAATTCCAGACTGATTGGAAATGGGAGGAGAAGGGAAAAAAAGTTGCCACTAAGAAGACCATTACTCCTAAGAGAAGTCATAGAAAACGAAAGTCTATCTCACCACCAAGAGAACCAACAGAATCGTCCTCTGCTAAAAGAAAAAGAACCAAAAGGAAGGTACAGTTTGAGGGTGAGCAGACCAAGAACCTTGTTGAAGGAGATAACCCTTTGAACTTACCATACAGTGACTCAGAGCCAGAGCAGGAGTTAGCAGAGACACAAGGTGATGAACAGGCTGAGAAAGTTGCAGAATATTATCCCAACTTGCCCTCACCAACTCCTCGAGATGAACATAGTCAACCACTAGCAAAAGCTTCTTCAAGCAAGCCTAAAGCATCCAAGGCTAAAAAAATCAATAAACTTCTGAAACAAATCTATGAGATGGAAGTCTTAGAAAGAGTTATTAAAAAGTCAAATACAAACTTGACTGAAAGAAATGCAGAACTTTTCAACATGAACCAAAGTCTCAAGGAAAAGCATGATAAAATCAAGGACAGGAACAGGGTGTTGATAAGGGAGAACATGACGTTATACAGCCAGCTTAGACTTCTGAGGCTAAAGCTAAAAGAGTCTCAACCTCCAACACAGGATCAAACAGGTTTTGAAACTCTAGTTGAGTTAGCTACAACAATGGTGGATATACCACAGTCTTCCACACAACAAGTTGAAGTTCGTAGATCTGCATGAGGAAGAGTTGCATCATCAAAAAGACCTTGAACACTTAGCAAAGCATCAAGGTAATCATTTTTGCAAATTTTGAAGTTTTGGACAAAGCTAATTTTTCGATGGTTTAGGTGAACAGGACGACTATTCATTAACCACCGAAAGCAAAGCTTTCGGTAGTCAATACACCCAGAATTCCTCTATGTTAACCACCGAAACCTGTAACTGGACAGAGAAAGCTAAATTTTGAACAGATCGAGGTTTTTCTGATCCAAATCATTTGAAAACACTCATGATGGATAGATGATGAATTATGTATTCAGTTTCAAGATCCATTTTTGTGCATAAGGATTAGAAAAGGTAGCCAAGTTGGTTTTGGCACCTATTTTGGTGGCAACAAATTGGTATTTTATGCACCTCTCAGCAAATTCGAATTTTATCTCTTGGAAGAGTCATCAATCAACCTTGGAACGCTATTCTACACTTCACAAGGACTCTACAAGATCTGAAGACATGAAATGTGGGATTGACCTCATTTTGAGGATCATTCCTTATCTTTTGCAAGTTAGTTTTGACTTTCTATTTTAGGCATATCTGATCCATTAATTCAGGATCTAGATACTGTGTTGTAAAAGCTATAAAGCTGAAAATAGAAGATAAACAAAAGGTTTGATTTTGAGTTCTATATTCTATTGTTTTGTATGAAAGACACTTTCTTTAATATATCAGCCTGCAAGCTTCTTTCATTGGTTACTGTCAGACCTTCTTTCATCTTTGTCTATGTATATGAGTGGAATTCATTCTTTTGTCTCTGTTTAATGATCCTATGGTAACTGTCATCTTACTTTTGATTGTTAAGCAAGAATCATAAGCATCTTTGGCTAGTTTGTTGACCCATCATATATATGGTTTATGTATATTTTGGTTAAGTGATTAGTTTTCTTATCCATCTGTTATACAAACCTATTTGACAATAGCTATTGAAGGTCTTGCATTGTGTTGTAACATATATTGAAAATTTCCGAACTTACTTAGGCACTTTTGCCCAAATTTCTCAACTATCCATCGAAGGCCAAGTCACGAGACAACGCACACAAAAATCCAAAGATAGAATCCACGAGAAAACCGGGAAAAAGTGCAGCAATGGGAACCTCTAGGAGAAACCACAGTAATTAAGTTTGAGCGGGTGGACGAGGATGTGGCATGGACTGATTTGTTCCCTGAATGGATCAACGAAGAAGAGCAGTACACTACTCCCGTCTATCCGACTGTACCCATGCCCGATATCAGCAACGAGACCAATTTCGATCTTGTGGTGGCGAGGCTACCTTCCAGGAAGCCCGAGCAGGGTTGGTCGAGAGATGTTTTGCGCTTGCAAATTCATCTTGTCTCTGCAAATGTGGCCGCCAGAGCTTCCAGAAATGGGGAAAAGATGGCAATGTTGTTCTTCAGTTCGTGTCGTCCGATGCCGGATCTATTTAGATGCAAGGATCTCGTTAAAAAATCAGGACATGGATGTTGTGTGGCTCTATGCATCTGATGTGAAGAAGTTGGCTCAGAAGATTTCACTTCCTATTGGATCCTGTGAATTGGCAGTGTCATGGAAGGATCATCCTGAAACACTGTGGGTATTAAATCCAAACCGCAGGGAAGATTACGCGACCATTCTTCATTCGTCAGAGTTCTATGTCTGCAGAGCCATAGCCCTCGCTCAAAGCATACTCATGAGTGGGTCTATGAAGGATCTCATCATTTTAGTGGACAAGAAGGTGGGAGAGGAGAAGCGTGAAGGCCTCAGAGAATCCGGTTGGCAGGTTAGAGAAATCCATAGGATTCGCAACCCTAGAGCTGAGAAGGATTCTTACAACGAATGGAATTACAGAAAATTCAGGCTATGGCAGCTCACGGACTATGACAAGATCATCTTCATTGATTCGGATCTTCTTATTCTCCGCAACTTGGATTTCATGTTCGATCTCCCCGAGATCTCCGCGACAGGTAATAGCAGGTTCATTTTCAACTCGGGAATGATGGTGATCGAGCCCTCGAATTGCACCTTCAGGTTCCTGTTGCGACACAGGAGGGATATCGTTTCCTACAATGGCGGAGACCAGGGGTACCTGAACGAGGTATTCACATGGTGGCACAGGATCCCAAAGCGCATGAACTATCTGAAACATTTCTGGTCCAACAATATCGAGGAATTCGAGATGAAAACGAGCCTTTTCGGCGCAGATCCTCCAGAGCTATACGTTCTGCATTACCTGGGCATCAAGCCATGGCTCTATTATAGAGATTATGATTGCAACTGGAACGTGGAGAACCAGAGGACCTACGCTAGNGTTGCCTTGTTCCTACTGTTCAGAAGGAGATTCTCGAGTGGGATAGAATGCAATCTCAAATATCTGGATTCCCAGATCAACCTTGGAAACTCAATATCACTAATCCTAGGTTGCATTTGTGAAGCACTGTACAAATTGAATTTTTTAACTTTTAAATATCATACTTAACATCATTCAGATCCTAAAGGGAAGTTGTAAGGTTTTTGTTGATCTCAGACAGTTTTTCCAGAGAACACTAATGTTTTATTGTGATCTAGAACAACGTGGTAGTGATGTAGTCTGAGCATGAAATGATCTAGAATTGTAGAGATCCCAGATTGGAGTTGGAGCCTGAGAAATACTAGAGCCCATTCAAGGGGCCTTTGTTGTCAATTTGGGTGATCGTATGCATTATCTGAGCAATGACACTCGGCATTAAAGTTCAATCATACAAAGGGATCATCCATACACCACTTGTCAAAATGATTAGTAACGGTTTAAAGAAGTTGGCAGAGCATCTGGCAGTTGCAGAATTCCAAGAAGGCAAACCGTTTCATATTTCTCGAAACAAAAAGAGATTTATTTTAGATTATTTCTTTTAAGATTGAGTTATGTAACGTATTGAGGGTGAGATTAGTTAAATAATCGTTGGAGGAGGCTGACGAAGGGGGGGCCTGGGGAAAAAACCTCTCGGGAAGAGGGGCTCCTTTTGTAAGTCGAGTTATTTTGTAAACCCGGAATGGAGTAATACAGATGATGTTTTCACTTGATATTGTGAGATTCATCACGGTCGATTCTTTCAGTATGTTCTTTCTGTTGTCATTGTCATATTGTCTATCTCTTCCTTTTTCAGCTGAGTTAAAATTTGTTTGGAATTCATTTTATATGCTCCTTACACACAGTTGATATATATGTGTTGTGTTTCTATGGTGACTAGTCAGAATTCACTCAAGATAAGTGCTTTGCATCTAGTTATCAGCCTTCAGTTTTTTCCCTCTAAAGTTGTAGTGAAAATTCATCCTCGATAGATGCTTTCATTGTAATGGCCTTTTCCTTTTCTTTTTCTGCTACCACATCACGATTATCAATCGCTGAAAGATAGACTTACTTTGCCTCATTTTCCGCAAGTTATACGATCACTGCTATTATCTCTTTTCTTCGGTTTTCACTTGACTCCATGCCCAATGGACTGTTTTCCTGGTCCAACCCCAAACTTTAAAAATCCAAAACTATCATTTACCCATAAATTTGCCCACCATTTCATGCTTACTGATGATCATATTGTGACATTATTCGAGAGATTCCTCTCGGGTTGGGAGGGGCAGCTTCCAATCCAAAGTGGTTCGAGGTTGCCTCGGGATTGATTTTCATGCAACCCAAATTCAGTTCCGAGTAACAACATTTTTGGCGTTGTTGCCGGGGATTCGAAGTTGATATCTATCCCTGGGAGAACGACATTTTCATAGTCCTAAGGCCTGGTTGAGTAGTTGGTCATAGGCAAATGTTGGTTGCACATGCTCTGGCAACTCCATTAAAAGTTTCCGATGGTGATTTCACTGGCAGAAGAACTCAGAATTCCAGCTTTCATGGTGCCCTGTTAATCTGGCAAGTTCAACTTCCCGTCCCTGCGCTTCATCAAACAGAACATCAAGGGAATAAGAAATCCTTACGTAGTTATACAGCTTGGTGATTGTATTTGCAAAGAGTAAGTCATTTGGGCGTACAAGTTTTATCAAATCAGAATTTAAGAAGATATGTTTCCTTGACAATGGAAGAAAAGATAAAATCTTGTAGCAATCTGGCAGGACACTTCGCAGCGAAGGTTGGTTGAAGACCTCGTGTCTGTTCATAATCTCATGAGGTGGATTGATATAGAATTCAAGCATTATAGGCATGAAAATTTCCACCCCCCTTTATCTTCCTATTCGGAGTTATGTCATATGTTTAGTCAAGAAGAGAAGTTAATGCGTTCACAGAAACTCCTTATTGAGATTGATGAAGTACAAGAGAAGTATAAATTACTGGTTAATATAAACACTACACAGGAGGATATGAGGCTTTTATGGCCGCCTTGCACAAGTATTACGGTTTTAAGATCAAGACCAATAACATAGTGCTTCATAAAAAGAAGTCTTTAGACATTTATTCAAATCAAAATGAAGCGTTTGGTCAAAGAATTTTCCTTGAGAAGAGATGATCAGATATATATGATTATTCAATTCTTGTTGAACGTTGCCCTTAAACATTCCTGTAACATGAATGGAGGCGGCCACTTTGGGAAGTATATCAAAAAAAAATTAAATGTGAAAGCGTTGATGAACACGTTGATTTTGCTTTTAACGATCCTTTTGCAGCCCTGTTAGAGGCTACCATGGCGGTGAGTTTCTTAATGTTCGCAGATGGTGGAGATATTCTCAATCAATGTGCTGGTTTACTCTGTTCCCATCGGAGGAGAAATCTTGTCGTAGTCCGTCACCTAGCTCCTTGATTGGTTTCACCGAAAAAATGCGGTCACTCAATCTGGTTACCTGTTCTCAGTAAATAAGGTGGCACAGGCTACAGGTTACAGCTTTCGCGTTAGGTCGCCCAATGGATGAAGGCACCTGGTCTACTGTTCTTCGCACTTTATGAGAAAGTACCATCCCTAGATGGATCTTATGTTGTAACAGATATTGAAAATTTCTGAACTTACTTAGGCACTTTCGCCCAAATTTCTCAACTATCCACCGAAGGCCAAGTCATGAGACAACGTACACAAAAATCCAAAGATAGAATCCACGAGAAGACCCGGAAGAAGTGCACCAATGGGAACCTTTGGGAGAAACCACGGTAATTAAGTTTGAGCGGGTGGACAAGGATGTGGCATGGACTGATTTGTTCCCTGAATGGATCGATGAAGAAGAGCAGTACACTACTCCCGTCTGTCCGACTGTACCCATGCCTGAGATCAACAACGAGACCAAGTTTGATCTTGTGGTGGCGAGGATTCCTTGTAGGAAGCTCGAGCAGGGTTGGTCGAGAGATGTTTTGCGCTTGCAAATTCATCTCGTCTCTGTAAATGTGGTCACCAGAGCTTCCAGAAATGGGGAAAAGATGGCAATGTTGTTCTTCAGTTCGTGTCGTTCGATGCCGGATCTATTCAGATGCGAGGATCTCGTTAAAAAACCAGGGCATGGATGATGTGTGGCTCTATGCGTCTGATGTGAAGAAGTTGGCTCAAACGATTTCGCTTCCTATTGGATCATGTGAATTGGTAGTGTCATGGAAGGATCATCCTGAAACACCATGGGTATTAAATCCAAACCGCAGGGAAGCTTACGCGACCATTCTTCATTAGTCAGAGTTCTATGTCTGCGGAGCCATAGCCCTCGCTCAAAGCATACGCATGAGCGGGTCTACGAAGGATCTCATCATTTTAGTGGACAATAAGGTGGGAGAGGAGAAGCGTGAAGGCCTCAGAGAAGCCGGTTGGCAGGTTAGAGAAATCCGCAGGATTCGCAACCCCAGAGCTGAGAAGGATTCTTACAACAAATGGAATTACAACAAATTCAGGCTATGGCAGCTCACGGACTATGACAAGATCATCTTCATCGATTCAGATCTTCTTATTCTCCGCAACTTGGATTTCTTGTTCGATCTCCCCAGGATCTCCGCGACAGGTAATAGCAGGTTTGTTTTCAACTCTGGAATGATGGTGATCGAGCCCTCGAATTGCACCTTCAGGTTCCTGTTGCAACACAGGAGGGATATTGTTTCCTATAATGGAGGAGACCAGGGGTACCTGAATGAGGTATTCACATGGTGGCACAGGATCCCAAAGCACATGAACTATCTGAAACATTTCTGGTCCAATGATACCGAGGAATTCGAGATGAAAACGAGCCTTTTCGGTGCAGATCCTCCAGAGCTATATGTTCTACATTACCTGGGCATCAAGCCATGGCTCTGTAACAGAGATTACGATTGCAACTGGAACGTGGAGAACCAGAGGACCTACGCTAGTAATGTTGCTCATGCTAGATGGTGGAAGATCCATGACAACATGCCTCGCCAATTGCACCAGTTTTGCCTTGTTCCTACTGTTCAGAAGGAGATTCTCGAGTGGGATTGTTGGAAATACTAATACAACTGAGAGGGGGGGGGGTGAATCAGTTGTTTATAATTTTAAACAATTTTATACCTTCTTAAC
>SNQJ01S0074011.1:42251-65538 GCA_010110895.2 Picea sitchensis | reverse complement strand
GTTTGATAAAGTTTCTGAATCAAATATGAACAACACTTTGTTTTTTTCTTTTTCTATTTAGAGATATTAAACAAATAAATACTAAATGAATACGATTGAAACAACAATACATAAATAGTCAAAGCTAATTTATGCAATCATCATTTCATTAATAATTAATTTAACTAAATAACACACAAACTAACCCGTAGCTGATCAACAAAACTGGTATTATCTTTCTATGTTGTCTGAGCTCCTTCTTGTCCTGCTTGTGAGGAAAACCCGTGACAGGACAATACTAATACTTCTAGAACAAATTCAAAGAAGTGTTTGATGTGTTGGAGTGAGAATATAGCAACAGAATGATGACTGATTAAAAATCATGTGATGTTATGATAATCAATAACTAAGAACGAGAGAAAACTCAATTCTGATTATTGATTTTATCCATCATTTAACATTAGGAATAAATTCAGTAATAATCAAATAACAAATTGATCACACATACAGAATGGAATAACAAATTATGGACAACATATAACATTTAACAGTATGAAAACACCATATGATGACAAGCTAAAGGTAAAATCAACCATAATAACATTCTCATAATACAACAATAATGGAATAAGCATCACACGGGTCTAAAGACAAAAATGAATTGCTTTCCAATATTCTTTCTCAAAATCACATGCCCATACTGTAGTCCTGAGAGAATTGTTTGGATAATAGACTCTTAAAGATGGAAAAAATTAATTAATACATAAATGATAGCAATCAACCATGTATTGATAAAAAAGACTAAATCTAATTTAAATCAATGCATAATCAATTATTAAAAGAATATGAAGATATTATAATGAAAATAAAATTACTTGACTCACAGGACAAAAGCCATTAAACAACTTGGAATTCCATATTCTTCTTTGAAAATACTTGTCCATTCTCTCAAAGATTCCAACCATCCGTTACTCTATTTGAAAAGAAGAAAAGTTTAAAAAATAAATCATATACAAAAGAGAAAAGATAAAAATCCTCCTCTCCAATTCTTGGATCTTTTGGCTCTGAACTTTCTCATATATTTATACAATGAGTGAACAGTCTGGGTGTCACTAATAATTTCCGCCACCTGAAATTTTCCTCGTAAAGATACACAAATATATCTCAAATCATGCATTTTTTGGGGGAAATATCTTTTAGGAAGGTAAACGGGTGCATTTGGGAAATGGGTTTTCAACCGTTTCTTCAAATTCCTCACGGTTTGGCTACAATTAGTCCTGCAAAATTACATGTCTGATCTTGACGCCTTTCCAAATTTTATCTATTGTTGCTCATAATTGTTTTTGTAGCAATCCAATATTATTTTTGGATCAATCATCTTGAACATATTTGGATAATAAAATCAAGCTATTATTAGATCCGTATCAAATATTTGATAATAGAAACTTGTGAAACAAAAATAAACCTAAATTAATAACCTAAAAATTGTGAATAAAACAAAATCTAGAACAATAAAATAAAAGATGAATTTAAACTAAATATAAATTCTAAACAAACATTGTTTATAATTTCCTTTCAAATATGATCTTAAAATTCTAGAATCATCAAGTTAATGTAGAAGAGAAAAATATTAATTTTGGTTTTTTACAAAATCAAACAAATGATAGATAATTGTTTATTATTATTATTATTTTTATTTTGAAATGAGATACAAAAAGAATTTAATTAATTAATATCACCAAATGATTTTATGAAAATGAGAAACCAACCAAGATATTATTTGATGAAGTATTAAACACATTATTCAAAATAGTCAAACTTGCTAATGAGGGAAAGAAATAACACATAATCATAATTTAAACGAAAGTAAACAATTGATAAAAATTAACGTTTTTGTTTAAATTGAGATTTCTATGCTCGTTTCTAAATTTTGACATATACTCTTGTATTGAATGTCTCATACTATAGTGAATGTCTTAAGTTTGTCTCAAATCAAGCCAAGGTATGAAACTATTTGAAAATGTTGATTTTGTAGCTCATCATAATTATCAAGATTCTAATGGGGGTCCTTTAAATTTTGTAAAAATTTAGGGGGAGTTGTTGGGGCCCAACAACATGCTAAGTTGACATCCTTATAGTGTGATATTGATGGAGAGAGTCTAAAAGTATTGCAGGTTGTGGATTTTGGGTAAACCATGAGGCATTTTAAACTGACATTACAATGAGGATTTTCTAAAAGGGGTGATTTCTATAGCCTTGCGGGATTTGAAAGTTTGACGGCCTGTGTCTGAAGGTTTCGTAGCAAGTTCAAGGCTAATTCCCCTCGGCCCTATGAGGGATTAGGTTCATATCAACTGGACGATTAGAGTAGGTCCATGTGGATGCCACGTGGGTATGATGTTGTCACCTAAGGGTAATGCCTAAGAACTTCTAGAGGGCATAACTTCTTGTCCAGAACTCAGAATTGGGCATAAATATAGTTGTTGGAAATCTCTTGAGTAGAAGAATTGATCTGTGAGATTAGAAATAAAGTTAGAAATAAGTTTAAGAAAGATGATTTTGGAAATTTTCATACATCCCACCATCCTGATGAATCTTAGGGGGTCTAGTGTGTTTCATAGTGGTATCAAAGAAGTGGTTCAAACACTAGACCTAAATGAGCTAGAGATCAAACACAAAGTTTTATATGCCAAAGGATATGACGAGCCTATTGAAAATGTTCTAAATTTATTTGTTTACATATCAGCTGCACAAGATTCTTGAAAAGAAGGACAACATATTCATTTTTAGAATTTTTATATAGCAGATAATTTTTTCTTTTACCTTGGGTAAACTATTCCTATGAGAAATTTGATTATGCTAATGGTCACTGACAACATATTTTGAGTGCGAATGACCATAGGGACAGAGTCCTTATTTTGGACTATTGTAGGTCAATGAGAACCTTATAAAGGCCTAGTAATTGCGTTCCTTTCAATTATATGATTAGATAACAATGACCTATTGTTTCAACACTTAAAAGACACAATGTTGGGGACAAGCCCATTTTGGGGAAAAGGCATGACATGGAGGAGAGAAAGTTGGAAGAAAATCATGTGAGGTGCGCATGCAAGAAGAAGGGAAAAAAAGACAACTGGCAGAAAAGTAGCAGAAGAAAGCGCGTATGCAGAGGAGAAAAGAGTGCAAGGCCAACATGCATGAAGGCCTAACTAAGTTAGGGTTTTGGTAAGAGAAATGTAACGACTTATGAGCCAATAATAGATATAAATAGACACCTAGGAGGTCTAGGGATGGGTTCGATGTCTTGGATGGTTGTTATGAGTTACTCTCATGAGATTGAGTAATAGGTCTGTAACACAAATATGATCTGATACCTTTTTGTAAGCTGTTGAGCTATGAGAGGGAAAAGTGACTAGACCTTGAGGGTTAGATCATAGGCTGAGGAGCCTGATTCGATCTAGTTAGCCTCGTAAAGGTCGTGGAGTCTGGTTTGTGACTGTATGAATAGAGTTGTAGTGCACATGATGCCATGCATGACATAACCATAATAAAAGATCCTTAGAGCCAAATGTTTGTGGACGTAGCTCAGGAGGGGGTGAACCATGGTAAATCATGTGTTGTGTGGAATGATTATTGTTTATATCTTTTTTGTTAATGGTTAAATATTAGATGAATGCTTTGATGAAGTAGTTAGATATCTTGATTTTCATGCATGCATAAGGAACAATAGAATAACTAAGATCGGTGAATGACATAATATTGCTTAATAATTAAATAGAACTCTTAGTGTGCACTAACAAATCCCCATTTAATCATGGAATACATGGACTTGAGTATTGTAGTCACCCATTAAGACTATCTCAAGTGAGATTGTGCAGTGCACCCTGTGTACTGCATTGCCTTCTGGTTTACCAGGAGGACCGATAGTTTTAGAGGATTTGTTTGAAACCTAGTAGACCTGAACCTGTGTCAATCATTTGAAAGGTATAACTTAGAGATAAACAAACCAACAAATGGTTCCATTGCCGGTTGGAACAAAATAGGATTGAGGGGATGTGATCTGTTGAATATCTGTTAAAAGAATGTAAGATCTGCAGAAGGCAGGTCAAAACAATACCTAATCGGATGATAAGAAGGCGAGATGAATGCGCTGCTAGAAGGGGATGTTGAGACCATGGAATCCCACAAAAGCAGAGATTGAAAGCTGGCTGAAGACAAAGGAGCTATAGTTTTCATAGAAAGATAACATAAACCCTAGAGTAAAACCACGCAAATACCTTGAGAAGTATGTGTTTACTGATCTGCATGAAATCTTTTTATGTGATTTTCCCTACTTATTGCAGTAGTGGATATCAAGGATGAAGGATAACCATGCAAAAAACTAGATCTGATAGTTAGAGTGGACCTCAGTCCAGATCGCATAGTTACAGGAGGTGAATAACAAATTCACCCTTGTAGTAGATTTTTGGCTCGACAATATTGTAGCAAGATTTATAACAGAATTTGCAGTAGATACAGCGAAGTCGTACATCACTGTAGAGAAAGAGTTTCTACGTGGGCCTCGAGGAAGGTATATTCAATTGTTGTATACTTCTATTAAGATATTTCTCTATAAAAAAGGTGTAATGACAATGGAATCAGACAACTAAACTTCCCTGCGTGCATGGGGGAAGGGGGGAAGCACTGACATAAAAATGAGAAATGGAAGGAGAAATGGATAAAGGAAAGAAGGAGGAAGCCTTGGACCCAATCATGATGGACGACGATGAGATCAAGTGAATCATGGTGACAGCTAGAAAGAAGTGCAGTGGAGTACCCTAACAATACAAGATGAACACCAAGAAGAGAGTCGTAGCCACGAGGGAAGGCTTGGAAAATGATGAAGAGGAGGTAGAGGATCTCTGGGTTGTGGAGAAGATTGAGGAAATCTTGCGCACAACATATGAGTGGAAGATGAGAGGTCCAAGAGTGGGAATAGAAGGCATCAATCCTATCCATATTAATGTTAGTGTGGAACCCATAAAACCATGTGCAACTAACACACCAAAAAGAACGCCACCTTTTAGACAACCGAACTTCGGGAGAAGGAAGAGAATATGAAGTACATCTACACAAGGAACAAAAACTAGGGGAGCCAGTTCAAGGAGCATTAGTTAAGTGTCTACACCGTGTGGAGGTAACAGTTCAACATTCAGGATGACAGGACATGATCCCACCATTCAGTTACCAGAATTTCGAGGAGAGGCAACAAAAGACCCTGAGAAACACTTGTTCATTTGTGCAAATATCTGGGAAGCAAAAAAGATCATTGATGAATATAATAAACATGCGCATCTAGCCATCACGCTAAGAGACCACGCACTAGACTGGTACATGAGTCTAGACGTAAACAATGCACCTGGGATGACAAGGACACTGACATACATTAAGAAATTACTGATTAATGAGTTCCAGAAGCCGAGCTCAGAGGATCAATACATGAATGAGATGATAGAAATCCAACATAAACTAGGAGAATATGTTTGGGAAATTGACCATCGATTTAAACATCTGAAAGGAAAATTGAGGTATGCCATGACTGACATGCAACATCGACATTTGTTTGTGAATTCTTTGTTACCACTGCTGAAATAACCACTCAGACAACATAAATTCCAATCTCGAGAAGAGGCTCTACAAGCAGCCTTTCAAATGGAGGAGGATCAATACCACAAGACAGATCGATCTATAGAGGAGTTGAAGGAGGATTTGAAGAATCTTACCTTGCAATTCAATTAGAATAAGGGAAAGGACAAGCACTAAGCTGTTTGGTGTACCACATGTAGAAAAAAAGGGCACCATAAGAATGAATGTCCAACATTCGTGTAGTATATGGCAACAGGGATGCCAAATCCATTATTGACAAGAGGACACTGGTGTGAAATTTTTAAGACACACAAGCATGATCGATATCATTGTCCTATGATGCAGAAATAATAGACAATACCAAAGAATGCATACTATACATTTTGCAAATCAGTAGGCCACGATGAAAAAGACTGCAAAACCATGGATCTGATGAGGGAAAGGATGTCAGACACATATATGGTGCAAGCCGAAATGATGATAGGTCAATCTGAACCTCAGTTTAATCAGGAACCACCACAGTATATTATTGTGCCACAACCGTACAACAACGAACAACCATAGTATAACACTACACTGCCCCAGTATAACCATGCACAGTATAATCAGATACCGGAATACAATACACCACACAAAGATCGTGCTGGGTACAGAGGGGGAGGACGAGGTAGAGGAGGCTTTGGATGTGTAAGAGGTCCAGTAGTGTGCCATAAATTCCAACAACCATGGAACTATGCAAAAGAATTCCCTCTGCCACCTACGACATGCATATATTGTCGTGCAACAGATCATGATACAGAGGATTGCACCACACTGTTGAGGAAGATGCAGGAGAAACGAAATCAGAACAATCAGAACGTATAATGGATATCTACAGAAGCTAGATAAGATGACACGAACATCAACATAGTGACACGTGGAGGTGCTAAAAAGGAGATGATGCAGCTAAATAGGAACCAATACATCACCAGTGGATTAAGAAAAATACTGAGCCACCCAAACGATTGGATGCAGAAAAGGAGAAGGAGACCTTTGAGGAGGCCAGACAAGAATTTCTTAAGCAGAATGTTTCATCTACATATACCACGCGACATACCCAAGATGTCCCAATGTATGAAATTCCATCATCATTGGACCATACCAGTGAAGTCCACCCGGGAAACCAAGTAAGTTGTATTAAAACTTTCCTGCAATCCTGTATTCAAGTATTTAAGGATCCATCATTTGTTATATTATTAAAGAATCTATTAAATAGATGTACCACAAATTCTAAGGTAAATTTAGAACAGAGGATATTCAATCACCTCCATGCCATAAGGAGAACCAACAGAGAGTTTAGATTGAATACCAACATCATAGATTTTAACATGGGAGATGTGATGTTAGATTTGGGATCTGTAGTGAATGTATTTCCCAAAAAGACATGACAGTGCATGGGAGAACCTACCTTAGGATACTCACCAATCCAACTAAAGTTAGCAAACCAACACATAGTTCTACCAATAGGGAGGCTAAAAGGAGTGACAGTATATCTGGACGGAGTGCGCACTAAGGCAGACTTTGAAGTGATCAAAATCATGGATGGCACAACACCATATCCATCATTACTGGGATTGGATTGGGTGTTTGACAACCAGATGATAATCAACCTTAAGACTAGGAAGATGACATTTGAGTCAGGCGAATATAGGTTTATCACGCCTCTAGATCCATCAGAAGCTGAAATATTTGTGGAACCAACATGTTTAGACCTGGAAGAAATTAACCAGTTGTACCAAACCACCGCGCGCATAAAATATTACATCAATCCAACTGTCGATGGTGTACTTAGTTGGAAAAGTATCACATCACGTGATTTCGACTCAGACATGGGTCTGAAGAATTGGCAGCAGTGCCTACATGAGGTCTCAACCAAAATATGCGCTCGAATAGACCACACAATAAGATGGGTTGGGACATAAGCCAGAGAACCTCCAAGTTTCCATGGAATCAACGACTTAGAAGAATTCCTAACAACATATGAAGACGAATTATCAGACAGTCAGAGATTGTTGGTTCTCTACATTTCACTTAAGGCTACACTTGCAATATGGTGGGGCGCACACAAAGAAACAATCAAGGATTGGTACCAATGTAAATGGTTACTGCGCATCAGGTTTGGCACAGAACAAAGAAGCAAACAACAATAGAAATATGATGGGCATGGGGCACCAACAAAACACTTGGAGAAGTGAAGAGTGTTGTGGAAGATGAAACCCCTAGAAGAATGGCCTCATCATTTTGTACACACATTAGAGGGAATACCATCAAACTGGTATACAGACCAGGAACTGTGCAGAGGAACTACGATCTAGGTAGTACTACAACAAAACTTTACAACCACTTTCTCATTTGAACATGAGAATCCCAACATAGATGAAACACTTAATAAAATAAGAGGGGTGATAATCATTAAGGAACCATAAGTTGAACTCATGACAGAAGAACAACAAAAGAACAGACAAATAGTGAAAGAACTGATGTCATGTTACCATGTGCAGGAAGAAGTACTAGATGAAGACGATCCACACAATATTCAGATTGAGGAAGTTGAAGGAGAAAGAGAAGTGGAAGGTCCACCTCTAGAATCAAAAGTAATTGTTGTTCCAATTAAGGTAAAGAAAGTCAAAATTGGGACAATTGAGAATCCCAAGATGGCCAACATTGGAGACTACTGGGACGAGCAAACAATGGACATGATAACAAAATTACTGCGCGAGTACAATGAATTGTTCCCAATGACCTTTACAGAAATGAAGGGTGTTGCAGGAGAACTTGGAGAGATGAATATCCCTCTCAAGCCAGAGGTAAGACCTATCAGACAGAGGCCTTACAAATTGAACCCCATCCACAAGTAGAAGGTCCGAGTAGAAATCGACAGAATGTTGGAATTAGAAATCATAGAACTAGTAGAAGAATCAGAATGGATAAGACCCATGGTAGTTCAAGAGAAAAATAAAGGAGGCATAAGAATCTGCGTAGATATGAGAAAGCTCAATGATGCTTGCCTACATGACCCCTTCCCTACACCCTTTACGGATGAAGTCCTAGAAAATTTGGGAGGCCAAGAAGCATACTCATTCACTGATGGATTCTTAGGTTACCACCAAATCAAGATAGCACCAGAAGATCAACACAAGACTACCTTTGCAATAGAATGGGGATCCTTTTGGTACACAGTCATGCCTTTTGGACTGAAAAATGAACCAACAATTTTCTCGAGAGTAGTCATTGTTGCCTTCAAATAATTCATCCATCAGTTTCTAAAAGTATATTTGGATGACTAGATAGTGTACAGTCTATTGAAGGATCATGTAGAGGTGTTGAGGCTCATGTTGGAAAGATGCAGGCAATGCCAAATATCCTTGAACATTAAGAAATGTATATTTGGAACAACCTTCAGAATTCTATTAGGTCACATAGTATGAAGACAAGGTTTGATAGTGGATCCTGCAAAGATTGTGGTAATTGTGAACTCACCACCACCGAAATCAATGCTCCAACTGAGGGCCACATTAGGACATATAGGATATTATCGAAAAGTTATCAAGGGGTATGCATAGATTATTACACCGATGGAGAAACAACTTAAGAAGGATACTAATCTCCAGTGGAATGAGAGATGTTAGCAAGGATTGGACACCCTGAAGGAGAAGATGGTCACAACACCCATCCTAGTCTTTCCATATTGGGAGAAGACATTCCATGTGCATGTAGATGCATCATCCATAACCTTGGGAGATATTATGGCGCAACCAAGAGCAGGGGATTTGGATCACCCCATAGCATTTGCAAGAAGAAAACTATCAGAATCTGAGTAGAACTACAACACCACAGAGCGATAAGGCTTGGAAATGGTGTATGCACTTCAAACTTTCAGGCATTACCTACTTGGTAAACATTTTAAGATGTTCACAGATCATTCAACCCTTAAGTACCTAGTCAAAAAGCCAATGTTGGGGGGGATAATCTATCGATGGTTACTCCTGTTTCAAGAATTTGACTTTGAAGGCATAGTGAAACCAGGGAAGCTAAATGCAGGACTTGATCACTTATCAAGGGTCACCAATTGTGAGGAGCCTACAAATTTAGAGGAACCTTCCCTGACGCATAGTTATTTTCAGTTCAGATCGCAGATGATTATTTTGTTGACATTATTGAGTATTTAAGTACAGGGATTGGCCCACATGAATTTAACACTACACAGAGGAAGAATCTGGTTGTCTGAGTAGCTGACTACCAGTTGATTGCCAGGCACTTATACAAAATGGGGGAAAAAAAAATCTTGAGAAGATGCGCACTAGAACATGAAAGGGATAGGATACTTGCAGAAGCCCATGAAGGAATAGCGGGAGGACACTATGCAGGAAAAGCTACTGTGCAGAAGGTACTGCGTGCAGGATTATGGTGGCCAACTATTCATTGAGATGCAAAGGAATACTGTAAAAAATGTGATGTTTTTCAAATAGTTGGAAAACCAAACATACGAGATGAGATGCCCTTATACCCATAAGTAACGCTACAAGTGTTTGAAAAATGGGCTATTGATTTTATTGGGCCAATTCACCCACCCGTAAGAATATCAGGAGCATGATACATGACCACTATGAAGGAATACCTCTCATGATGGGCAAAGGCATCACCAGTTAAATATTGCAATGCAGAGACAACATCACACATCCTATTTGAACATGTCCTCACCAGATTTGGATGTCCAAGGATCCTAATGAGTGACCAAGGAACTCACTTTATCAACAACACTATCATATCTCCGAATGAATAATTTGAGGTCTACCATCATAAAAGTACACCATACCATCCTCATTAAAATGGAATAGTGGAAGCCTTCAACAAGATCCTAGAGAATTCCCTAACTAAGATTTGCAATGTCAACATGGACGACTGGGATTCAAAGATACCAGTAGTATTATGGGCCTATAGAACTACCTGTAAGAAGATGACAAGGCATGCACCATTTATATTGGTGTATTTACAAGAAGCATTGATGCCATTAGAATTATTAGTACTAAGTCTGCGTGTCACAACAATTACAAACATGACAGAATGAGGTGTAGTACAAGAAAGGTTATGTTGGCTGATGAGCATGGAAGAAGATAGGATTCTAGTAGGATTCCACCAAGAAGTACAAAAAGCAAGGAACAAAGTGTGGCATGACTGACATATAAAGAGAAAACATTTCAAGGAAGGAAACCTAGTCCTACTGTATGAAAACAAGGTTTTTCAACATCCAGGAGAGTTCAGAATGCATTGGTTGGGACCATATGAGGTCAAGATTGTCACAGACGGAGGAGTTTTACAGCTGAAGGATTTGGACAGGACATAATTGAAGGGAATGATCAATGGGATTTGACTGAAGATGTACAAGGACAGTCGACCACCAAAAACTTGATAGTTACCGTGCAGTAAAAAAAAAGAACAACAACAACACCATGCAGAAATTCGCACGCGTAGGTGAGAAAATTCGTGCAACAAGAAGGAGAAGAGGATGCACACAATTCATGGAGTCAACACAACGAAATAAGAATATTGCGCCAAAAGAAAAGGGTATAGAATCCAAGGACTCCGCATGCCCAAGAAACCCAGCGCATCACAAAAAGGACCTAAGGTTGGACAATGCAACAATTATGAAAGTGACGGATGTAGGAGTCAGGCGCAAACTGGCAGCGACGGTTGGAATTACGACAACTCGTACACAGAGGTAACGACCGTAGCATGACAGAAAGGGAAAAAAATTGAAAACAAGACACAAAGGATATTTAACATGTACAATGGTACCACGCACAGGACACGCCGCCAAAAGTGAAAAAGGGGACACCTGTCAGTGAGAAACAACTGTCACTTTGTTCATAAAGACAGAAAAAGGGGGGAAAATCTAGTAATTGTGTCAATTGATAAGGAGAGAATGCAGAGACAAGTGGAAGAGAGCTAGAGAGATAATTTTACCAAGCATTCGCCGAGTTAACATATTTCTATCCTCGACCCCATCGAATTGTCACCACCACTAGTTGGAGAGTCGGGTAGGGCCGATAGAAACTAATCACGTGACAGATGCAAGGGAGAAAGAGACACTTGTAGTGGTGGATGTGGATGAAATTTACACACCATAGTATGAAAAAAACCTGGTGACAATAGAAGAGGAGAAAAACCTAGCACAGGAGGCCGGGCAGATGGAGGAGGACCCCGAAAGAATGGAGTCTGATACTTCACGGGGGAAAGGGAAATGACAGACTGAGTAGGCCATGGGCTTAGCACCATAGAGCCATGAACTAGAGGTAGCATAGGTCATAGTACACGAGGGTGTACCAGAGGTGGGGGCCTCATCCCCACAAGCCAAATGGAAGGGCCAAGATGAGAGCAGCGCACAAGGAGGGTCACAATCACAGGTAGAAGGGACCTTGGTTCTGCCAAAACTTTCGAGCGGAGTGAGAGTCGATGATGACATGGTCAGCAAAGTCAATGCCATCAAATACTTTGACCATGATGTGGCTGATGTCACTAAAATCCAATACTTGGCATCATAGGTCTACCTAGAAAGCAGGGGAGTAGGCTCATCAGGCATGCCACTGATAGAGCTGGCGTAGTGGATCCTAGGCTATATAATACTGTCATCATGAACTTGTTGGATGCCCCACACTTTTGGAGGGGAAAGCCTATCAACGCCTACGTCAAGAAATTACTTTCACGTGTCCATGGCAGAATTTTATGGATGGATAGGCCGATGCCTATCACTGTGGACCTCATCGCAAGAATCACAGGGCTACCCACAGATGGGGAAAACCCAGAGAAGTACTTAGAGGAAAAAACAAGATCCAAGGCCATCTCAGATGAGATCAAGGCCAAGTATGGCGTAGAACGAGGAAACAGGGGAATCAAGATTAATGACAACAGTGATCTTGCGACAAGGTTTGCTACCAGACTCCTTGGGTGCAAACTAATGCACAAGTGCTAAAAAGAGGAAGTACCGACTGGTGTGGTTGCTTCTTCTATGTAGTGTGCAAAGGGGAGCTCGATGAGCTAGGCCTTGTACCTCCTGAATTCATTCTTGGAGGATTGCAAGGGCACACAAAACTGGGGCTCTAAGTTCCACTACTCATGGCTACTCATTCTCATTAGCCTCATTGGTTGGAAATAACCAGTCTATAACAAGTACATGGAGAGACCGGGGAAGTGTGGCACATAAAAATACATATCATTACGCAACAACGGAGACCCCAAGAGGAAGAAAGAGAACACATATATCTTTGTGAGGTACTTCGCAGAGATGCAGGACCTTATCACAGACACATGGAGCATTACACTAGAAACTATCCAGGAGTTTGGATAGGTTTCCAACTTCAGGGAAATTTGCCACAGTTTATGATTGCAAGCCAAGCGCGACAAAGCCAAGGAATGGCTACAACTCAACTATTGCGTCATGCAAGAAGAAATCCACAGAGAGTTCAGGAGTGGCCTGAAGAATGGAAGGTACCCCAGATTCCAACCATGGTAAAAAGAGCACAACCTCAGATGCAAGACATACCAGCCCCATCGCACCAAATAGGCACCAACGGGGCAGGAACCAAGAAGATAAATTCCCAAGGCCAAGAGGGGGCAAGAACCCCATCCAAGAAGAAACCACACACACATAATATGCCACCAAGGGGGTCTATACAGGCTCCACCGTGCACATAACAACCACCCATATACTCAACGGGAGAAGTGCACACGGAAGATATATACGCAGGGACCCAGGAAATCCCTGAGGTAGAAGAAATAGGTGCAGGGACACACACAATCCTTGAGGAGGAAGAACAAGGGGCATGAACCCAGGAGATTCCTGAGGCCAGAGAAACATGGACAATCACTACAGGAGATACCCAGAGACCTCCTAGTCCCGAGCCATCAACTACCCAAGAGAAGCGGCCAGGGGAGCACGCCAGTGGTGGAAGAAAGAAGGCAAAGGCACACAAGCCACATAGCCATAAATCACTAACCCTGGATGATGTGGAGTTAGTGGCGACATCAGTCGAGGAGAGATTGGATGAAGTATATGAGAATGTGGAGAAGCACATGGCTTCAATCATCGATCAAGTGCAAGAGGTGAAAAATGCACTAGAGAAGTTAAGGATCGGGGTAGCAAAGGCACCAAAAGAAACATCCACACAGGATAAGGAAGGATTGCCAGTGCCTGAGACAGTACAGTTTGCATCACATCCCAACACCAATTTCATCATCACGTCGGAGATGATGTTCATTGATGAAGAAACATCCTAGAAACCCCTTAAAGACATTGAGATATTGGATGTGGCCTTGGCCAAGATTCCCACAAAAGAATTGTACAAACTTCAGGTGAGCATCGTGCAGGAGATCCAGTCCAAATAAAGAGCGGATTCCACAAAATTACATATAGCCCAGACAAATACTCTCTCACTAAAGGAATCCCTCAACCTTGAGGTGCAGCAGAAAGAGAAAGTGAAGTAGAAAGTAAAGGAGATGGAGCAACAAATCCACATGTTGTTTCAAACAATTCCCGAAAGCACAAGCGACAAGGCAGGGTCATCAAGAGAGAATCTTCGTAGGATAGAGCAGACTATCCAAGCATACAAGGAGAAGATCAAATAACTGGAGGAGCATGTCACATCCAATCCTCCTCCAGAAGTCAGAGAGCAACGAGAACAGGAGGAAACAATAGCTGCAGAGGGAATCAACCAAAGCATACAGGAAGTCACAGAGTTGCTAAAGAAGAGAGCGCAAATCTGGACTCACCTCCTAGAGGATGGGAGCCTCCAAGAACTACAAGAGAAGGAAACCAACATCCACGCAGCAATGGTGGAGGTCAAGCAGCGACAAAAAGAACTGTCACTACAGGAAAAGATCAAAACATCCACCGAGATGAAGGCCCTGTAGTTGGAAGAGAAAGTGTTGCAAGCACATAAGACATCAAGATAAGTGTTATTGGATCCCCTACAAGAAAAGGCGGAGCAACTGGTCATGGAGATTTACGCAGCTAAGAAGAAGATTGAGAAGATCGGGGCTGAAGGCAAAGAGATACTACAGTATCATATCACAAAGAAGGTGGTCACTGCTATGGACAACAAGAGCAGTCAAGCTCAACAATAGTGCCAGTGGATAACGAAGATGTATGATGCACTGAAACAGACAGTATCCGAAACAGGAAGCAAGCAGTGACATTGGAATAATTCAAGAAGTGACTCGGGATGAGTCACGATGTCAGTGTTGGGGGCCTATTGGGAACATGCTCATTTTGGGGAAAAGGCACAACGTGGAGGAGAGATAGTTGGCAGAAAATCATGCGAAGCGTACATGCAAGAAGAAGGGAAATAAAGACAACTGGCAGAAAAGTAGCGGAAGAAAGCACACATGTAGAGGAAAAAAGCACGCAAGGTCAGCATGCATGAAGACCTAACTAGGTTAGGGTTTTGGAAAGAGAATGTAATGACTGATGAGCCAAGAATACATATAAATAGACACCTAGGAGGTCTAGGGGTGGGTTCGGTGTCTTGGATGGTTGTTATGAGTTACTCGCACGAGACAAAGTAACATGTCTGTAACAAAAATATGATCTGATACCTTTGTGTAATATGTTGAGCTATGGGAGGGAAAAGTGACTAGACCTTGAGGGTTAGATCGCAGGCTAAGGAGACTGGTGTGATCTAGTCAGCCTACTAAAGGTCGTGGAGTCTGGTTTGTGACTGTATGAACAGATTTGTAGTGTGCGTGGTGCCATGCATGACATAACCATAATAAAAGAGCCTTAGAGACAAATCTTTGTGGACGTAGCCCATGAAGGGGTGAACCATAGTAAATCATGTGTTGTGTGGAATGATTATTGTTTATATCTTTGTTTTTAATGGTTAAATCTTAGATGAATTCTTTGATGAAGTAGTTATATCTCTTGATTTGCATGCATGCATAAGGAACAAAAGAATAACTAAGATCAGTGAATGACAAAATATAGCTTAATAATTAAATAGATCTCTCACCGTGCACTAACAGATCCCCATTTAATCCTGGACTACAAGCACTTGAGTATTGTAGTCACCCATTAAGACTATCTCAGGTGAGACTGCGCAATGCACCCTGTGTACTGTGTTTCCTTCTGGTATACCAGGAGGGTTGATAGTTTTAGAGGCTTTGATGGAACCCTAGTATACCTGAACCCGGGTCAATCATGTTAAAGGTATAACTTAGAGATAAACAAACCAACACACAATGAACTAAATAAAGTGACACCAGTACACTGGTACAATATGGAAGATACCTCATGTATCAGATACGAGGAATTATATGAGAGGAAGTTCATAGAAAATCCACTATATTTGGCATAAAAAGTGAGGATCTTGAAGGATGACCTTTGAAGATACTGAGCTAACAATGAGAAGCTCATTATATCCCAAGAGAAACAAACATAACTAAATGCAATATTACTACAAATCCTATCTGAAATATAGAAGCAATTGCAACAAGGGCCAAATGTTAGAAATGTAGGGAGATATTGCTCCAGGAAGCTATAAATCCCATCATAGATTCAAAAGTATGGGATACTATTCAACAATATGAGGAAATTTTCCTCAAAGAAAAGACATAAAGATACCAAGAAGGACCCAACTAGTAAGGAATTTTCAACAGATTCCTCCAGTGAGAGGACTACTACTACTGAAATCCTATCCAACAATGAGACTAATTCAAGTGCTTACAAGAAAAAGAGGAAGAAAAATTCCTAAAGTTCCCTAGCTAAGAGATTTTGAAAGGTAAAACCACCCAAATTTTATGGAGAGGTCAAGAAGGGTGAAGAAGAAGAGGCATGACTATTAGGACTGAAGAAGTATTTCTGAGTACACAATTACTCAGGAAACATTAAAGAAAGTGAGACCACCTTTAATTTAATAGGAGGGGCTTCCATATAGTGGGAATACCTTAAGAATGTAAAAAGAATCAATGAAAAGGATCTGACTTGGAAGTATTTTGATAAATATTTCAGGAAGGCATATTTGTCAGAGAGATATTATGATGAAAATATGAGAGAGCTCCATGAACACAAGTTGGGACAACTCATCATGGATGAATATGTCCAAAGGTTCATAGAACTATTGAGGTATGTCCCATACATAAAATATGAGAAGGTGAAGATACAAAACTTTCTCAATGGATTTCCAAAATCCTTCTAGGTTAGAATTGAATTTGACGAACCCAAGACACTTGATGACAACATATGAAAGGATAAGTATTTCTATGAGCAATCAAAGTATAGGAAAGAGCCTCACAAGGAATGGAAAAGGAATAATAAGAAGGGATTTAAGTCATTCTGGTATAAGAATCTAGGAAACAGTTCCCAATCCAATTACCCCTCTAGAAACATAAATCAACAAAACTATTATACTCAAAGTAGCAATAAGCCAACATAACCCATGAAGGAAAAAGTTGAAGAACAAAAGAAAGGACCACTAAAATGATGGGGTTGTGGAGAACACACCTGTTAAGAGACTTCCCTCATAGGAAAAATGATAGCAGGAGAATTTATAATGTCCAAGAGGATACTACTATGGATGATGTAGCCATAAGTGTACCTCCAATATATGCAGTTGTCGAGAATTGACAAATAAACCATCAAGCCTCGGTGATGGAGATAGAATGTGTGCTTTCCAACCACTCTATTTAAATTTTAACTGACCCTGGTTCTAATTGTTAGTCCCTAAAGTTGCACTTGACTGCTAAAGGGAAAGCTAGGGCATCATCAAGTTATTGCAATGATATTTTATAAAGGTTGGTTTGGTTTGAAGGAAGGTGGAGCAGGAAAATTGAAAGAGAAAGAATAAGGGAAACAAGCTAATCGCATATCAGTGAGACATCATTGGGCATGGAGTCAAGTAAACACCCTGTTGATTGAAGGCAATCAAATTTCATATCATATAAAAAATTTATATGATAAATGATTAGAAGAATAGGGAATCAAACAAAATGTATAACATCCATCAAACAAAGATTCTCTTTGCAAAATGGATTGGAATGGTACTTGAAACAAAACAAAAAAATAATAGGCAGTCACAGTAAAATATTTACCGCTCGAGAATATATTATGCATGGGCAGCCATTGATTCTCAATGTCTGCAATTTAATCAAGCAAGATGAAACTGCAAAGTGTAAAATAGAGAAAATTACGATCTAATAAAACAATGGTCATGAATCCTCAATGTCAGAAGTGATTACAAAAATAAAAATTTCCCTATGGCTTCTCATCACTCACACAGGTTTGTTACATCTTTCAGATCTCTCTTGTACCCTCTCGGGCCTTTCACCCCTTTGTGTTCTCTATATTGAAAAGATGTACTTATAGACAGAGATACATCCAAGAGTCCCATTATAAAATTTCTATATAATGATTACATAGTGAAAATAGGAAATACATGATAATGATCATAAAGTCTTAAAAACTATCTCCAAAAGATAATTCTGTCTGGTAGTCTCTTCCTGGTGGCCCTGAATATGCTCCATGAAATGTGGTATATGATGTCACCTATAAACCTGTCTAGCGCTACAAAATGTAATAGATATGGAAATGATGTTACAATAATGGATAAATCACCAACTAAGTGCCCAAAAATGAACTCTTGAACATGTTTTGTTAGAGATAATGAGCTTGCATACTTGACACACAACCAACCCTCAAAATATGTTGAGAAACAGGGTGGAGATCCATCCTTTAAGGTGTGTTACATAAATTATAACAAGTGTCTAACTGATTTGACCAATCCATTTTTCTAGACCTCCAGAAACTAATTTAGTGCCACTTGTTTGCTAATTTTACTCCTTGATATCTGGAACATTTGTTGTTACCAAAAATCTTTCCACCTAATCTGGAATATACATGCCACCTGTTTAGGAAATCAAATGAATCTAATGTGTAGTTCAAACAACTACCATAGATTCATCATACACATAAGTATATTTGAGTATCATATGCCCCTTGAACTCCACGAGCTCCAGAACCTTCAACAATGTGAACAAAATGCTCTGCAATAAAATTTGCATTCAAACCTCTGCAAAAATTTTAGGCACAAACTAAATCAAACCAACCGCTCCTCTGAATTTGATGGAAAATTTGAAACCCTCTAAGATAGGACCTATGTGCTCTCTTTGTTGATAATTTTGACATTCCATTACTAAGGAATGATACCCTTTATGCTCCATATTGGTTTCATGAGCCTAAGATGTCTAAATAATATAATTCATTTTTCCATCATAGAGGCCCTGAGACAAGAGCTTTCAAGACTTTCTTTGCTAGTTTTAGTGAATAGAAATGTGAGAAACTTGAAGCAGAGCAGTCGCCATTTTATTCCTTTCACAAATTCAAGAACAAGACCTATTCAACATGTTGTCACCATTCTCACTAATTCTTCCATGGATGCAACAACTGGCTTGACAACCATAGGTTTTTCAACTTTTGTATTCGTACACTAGTGTAGAAGCTTGTGAACATGCATTCTCTCTTTATTTCAGGACTAGGTATAACCCCCTGGTCCCCTGCTAAGATATTGTTAGCTAAGACACTAGAAAGACACTCACATTTCCTCTGCAAAGTTGTTATCCATCATTTTGCACCAAATCCATACCAGAATTTTACTAGATGAGGATAGATACGGTGCATTGCTCTATCATTGGCTTCAATATGCTCCACCCAAGTCACCTTATAATAGCTATCAAGCATCTCTTGAAATAGAAAACCAGATGGTCACCTTTGACATATGTGAGTTTGGCCTCGACACTTAGAAACTTGGCACTTTGAATCCTTTAATGCTAGAACTCTGCCACTTGTCTGCTCTGACTATTAATGAAGATGCTAGATAGATCCCAATGAATCTAGAAAGAATCCTTCAATTGATTTAACTAATCATTACTATGACCAGGTGTTCTACCATCTCCTTTTCAACTAAAATTATTTGATTGCTTGTTGTGGTATGGCGCCCTTCAGTTCTACTACAAATATATACGATAGAAAAACATAATGGCCAAAAATATAAGGCTCAACAATTGCGTTTACAACAGTTCAATTTCCAAATGGTTTGGAACATTGTTGAGGTGGAAAAATCCATTATCATGTCGTGCAGTTGCAAATATATTGGGCTCATTGAAAGTGGATCAATATTTCACTTTATCACCAAAATCTATGAAACACAACTCTGCATAAGCTACAAAATCCTCCATAAACCGTGAATTTAAGAAACCCTTAAGACTGTGTTCATCTGGAAATTGATAGTGTGAAAATTTTGACATTTGGACACTGAGGTAGAATTCAAATTAACACATGGTCCTTTAGTTTTCCTCTAAGAGAACCATCTCCATGACATCCTTGAAACTTTTCGCATTGAATTTTCACTGTCGATGATGGGAATTCTCTCGACACCTAATTGGAATTTGGACCACATGTTCTCCTTTTTGTCTTGGTATGGATGTTGGGCAAATTTTGTTTTGTGTATGTGGGTATATCCCACATGCAATGTGCAGTAAACTATTGAAGAGTTTAAAAGAATCGTCCTCCATGTGGTCTATCGATGTGTTGTGCACTATTTCCCTCTCCTTGGTGGCTTGGCACTTGGTCTATGTTGAGCTTTTTTGTGAGCGTTTCTTTGTGACTTGATGTAACACCCAGTTTCCCCCAGTCTGTAAAAATAATTATGTTGGCCAAGAACTGTGGAAAACTAAAAGATGTGAATGTGTGATTCTGAATGGACCTTAGTATACAAGGTTGATGAATGTAAATTAACATTATGAATATATATATATATATATATATATATATATATATATATTGCAGGACTGCTGGGAGGGGGATGTGCTGAAAAAGAGACCATGATGGATAAATAAAGGTGGTGGAAGGCACCTGGAATGGTGGAGTTAACTTCCACTGAAACCAATACCATATTTGGTCTTCACTGGCCTGGAGAACCAAGAGCAGCTCGTTGGCCCCAAAATGAATTACTCACCAGGTTGGTAGGTGAAGAGGCCCCTCATGGGTTAATGAGGGATGGGGGTGGACCGTCCATCCATGGAGGCCTCAAACCTGACCACCGTGGGGAAATTTGTACCACACGCAACCTTTCCAAAAAGAAAAGGCAGGTAAAAGGTGTGGAAGGGGGGGACGCGAGGGGAGATTGCAGGAAAAAGATCAGAAGAACTCTAGAACAAAATAGAGAGTGAGTGATAGCAGAGAGGGAGGAGAGTAAACTTCATTCTCGATCGCTGAAGAACAAAGAAAGATAGTCTCAAGCATCGTGTTCTATCTCGGGGCTAGTGGTAAATCCATTCAGAGTCGCTGAGCCTACGGTTGGGTGGAAACGAGCACCCCTCTCAGCAGTTGCATCAAATCCGATGTTTTTCTAATAAGTGTTTTATATCTTGTATCTTGAAATTTATATGCTGACATGTATGCTCATAATCTGTGCAATTATGAATGGTTTTATGTTTATATATATATATATATATATATATTGAACTAATACAGATTTTCAAGTCTGCTTTCGGGAGATTTGTTCCCATGTTTGTCTTACCTGATGCCTTGGAAATATTTCCCCACGAAGGCAACCTTTCAAGACCACTCCCTTACCTTCTAGAAGACCTTCCAGTCTGGTCTTCAAAACCTAGTGTAAATTGCCTAAGGACCCGAAGGAGGATGTTATAATTTAAGTCTTAACATCTCGCATGAGGGAGAAGGGTCCTCATAGACCTCAACATTTCAGCATTTTCGTACCCGAAATACCCAAGGGCAAGTTCCCTTGCGCTCGCAAGTCCCGAAACCCCGACTTGCGAAATCCCAAAATATTAGCGTGGGGGTAAATTAAGAATTTTCGAAGTTTCGACACCCGAAGTATCTAGGTGCGAGTTCTCTTGTACTCGCAAGTCCTGAAACCCTGACCCACAAAATCCTGAAATGACAGCGTGTGGTTGAGTTAGGACCTTTCGGTGGTTCGGTACCCAAGATACCCTCCCTCTTGATAAATGCACGAATGAGATCCATTTGGAGGATCTGAGGTCAGTTACAACCGTAAAATTGAATGAAGGAACTCAGGCGATAATGCCTCGACCCCTTTTTAACCTTCACAAGTAATGAAGAAATCGGGACCATCAATCCCAAGACCCATGGGAATGCATGGACCGTCCAGCTGTAGAGTACACGTGGCGGTCGGTAAGCGTTTCGACGTTTCGACACCTAGGATACCTAGAGGCAAGTCCCTTGTACACGCCAGTCCCGAAATCCCAATGGGTGAAATCCCGAAAGGACAACACAAAGACATGTTACGATATTTTGGCATTTCAGAAATACGAATACTCAAGGGCGTATTCCCTTGTACTCGCAAGTCCTGAATCTCTGACCCGCGAAATTCTGATGGGTGAAATCTTGAAATAAATTCATAGATTAAGAGTTGGTACTTCGGAGTTTCGGCTCATGGAAGATCTAGGTGCGAGGCCTCCCGTTTGTGCATATCGCGAAATCCCGATTCGCGAAACCTCGAATTTGGTCGAGTGTATGAAGAGTGGGTGTATCGTCTTTTCGGCATTTGGGTAGTCAAGGAGTGTGAATCTTTGACCTCTTGTATAGAGAGGTTCCGATATACGAAACCCCGACTTGCAGGATCCCGAATTGGCATAGTATGACTTGGTTCGGCATTTCGGCGTTTTAGTACCTGGAAGACCCAAGCGTAAGTTTCCCTTGTACTCACAAGTCCCAAAATCTTGACTTGCGACATCCCAAAAAGATAGGGTGTGGAGAAGTTATCATACTTCAGTATTTCGACACCCGGGGTACCTAAGTGTGGGCCCCATGTATTTGCCAATCTCGAAATCTTGATTAGCGAAATCCTGATGGAAGAAACCCTTAAAATAGTGGAGCATCTTTAGAGTTTTGATGAATCAGAGTTTTTGGCCTCTAGGAAACCTAGGAGCGAGACCTCTTGTTCTCACATAATGAGAAATCACAAAAGGAGAAACGCTGAAATGGATTAGCACGAATAATATTGGGTGTTTCGGTATTTCAGTACCCGAGATACCTATTGGCAAGTTCTCTTGTACTCGCCAGTCCTGAAAGCTCGAAGTGTGAAACCCCGAAATAATAATAGTGTGGATGAGACGTGGTGTTTTGGTGTTTTGGCACCCGGGATACCCAACGGTAAGTTCTCCTGACATCGTATACCCCAAAATTCCGATATGAGAAACCTCGAAGGGTAGAACACTCAAAACTTGTTATGGCTTGCTATTAACCTTGTTAAACGATTAGACCCATTTCGGGTTTCATCCCATCAAAATACAAGAGAGAAAGGGAAATATATGTATCGCGATTTCCCAAATCACGAAAGCTGACAAGCACCTCCCTAATAAGGCCTGTGGTCATAGCCGCCGATCATATGAGTGCGGTTAAGGGATAGCAGGGTCTGTATCAGGCCTCGTAGGGATTCGGGGAATTCTCTTCATCGGAGAAAAGATGAAGAAGCCCGATTTTTTTTTATTTCCGTAGTGGATGTGTTGCAAAGTGGTATTAGAGCATGGTTACAACACTTGGCCTGCTTGGGCTCATGAACGGGTTGCGCAGAGACTCCATTCAGAGTACTGTTAAAAGGAGTAACTCCTTATC
>SNQJ01S0074011.1:8693-32530 GCA_010110895.2 Picea sitchensis | reverse complement strand
AAGGTGTTCGATGAAGGTGCCAGCTACCGAGATTTGCAGGTGTTGGAGATGTCCATGCCTGAGCACCATATACAATCAAAGGTAGCACCATAAGGGGTTTGGTGAATTCTTACAACACATCTAAGTGAGTTTTTCAAGCAACAAAGAGCCAAGTGTTACATCAAATGCTAAGAAATGGAGTTCAAGTTAAAGTTGCAGGTGCTAAGCTCGAGTGTTGAAGGTGCTAAGGAAGAGATTGTGAGTTCTTGTGGGTTGGAAAAGATGGAAGCCTTTGAGGGTTTGGCTTCAAGGATAGACAACTAAAAGATCCTTGTAGGAGGTCCAATGATGTTCCATCAGATACATCTAACATTCTTTTTGTCGGGGCCTCCCTTCTAAATGCACTCCCAGAGAGGCAGTTCACATATTTTGTTCTTTTTTTGGTTTTAAGGAAGTTAGGTTTGTGAACAAGGAACCTAGAAATTATGGAGGAGAGCCTCTTGTTATGTGCTTTGTTAACTTTGTTAATACAAACTGTGTGGTAACTACAATGGAATCTCTCCAAGGCTATGAGTTTGATAAAAATGAAAGAAATTTCACTGCTGCTCATCAACGGGAGCTTGGAAATTCTTCAATAGTTCTATTGTTGGCCCAAAACTTGATATCAAAGGTTGCCATCACATCATGTGTACAAATATAAAGTATTCTAGATTTCCATAACCAACGTGGTAGCCATCTGGCATGCCTATGTTTTCTTCCTAAATGCTCGAGAGTGGTTTGCCTCTATGGAATTACTTCGGCAACAAGATCTAAAGACAATCAAACAAGTAAAATGGATTCTATTTAAGAGAAGAAACATGATGAATGGGAGATAGATGATCAAATTGTCACATGGATCATGTGGGGATGGAATTGAAAGGATCATCACCAGTGCACAAGGATATTTTGTAGTTTCTATTGGCATGTAAGTAACATATATTGTCAAATGTATGAAAAATGCCTCTTTGAATGCAACTGCAATTGTGGATAATTTGTTGCATACTGAAAAGGCCTGATGCGAGTAACAAGTTAGGGAAGAAGAATGAGTCTAGAAGCTATAAATTCTCTTAACCAATCCAAATGTAGAGTCTAGCTTCTGATGTGTTGGATAGTGTCAACATTAAATGTTCATCATACAAAGCTCTATTACAATATGATATGAATAGAATTCGACAAGATTCTAAGGTGGACAAAAATAAGATTGATTCAAAGTTGAAGACTAGCTAAACTCAGGATATGATAACCTTGTTGTTGTGGACTGTTCATATCCAGCTAGATTCTTAATGCTTGTCTACCCAATAAAAGAGGACCTACTATAAATTTTAATAAAGAAGTATTCAAAGTATCATTTCAGTTTCAAAGAACTAGATGATGTTCAGATGCTGAGAGAAAATATATTGGTTTTTATTGAGTTTCACTATATGTATTACAAATATTTTGAAGAATTACATCAACAGAGAGTTCATGAGATCCTCTATAACCTTTCATCAACTACCAAAACACTCCAAAAGCAATCAAGCATGCAATAAGGAACAAAAGAGAGTACACATCCAGATTGAAGTGCAAGGTAGAAAAATTACATTGTATGCACTGGAAACTTGTTGTAGAATAATATTCTTATAGAAAATGGTCTGATAAGGTCAAAGTTCGAGGTTCAAGGATGGATATTTGACAAAGTGATTCATCAGAAAGCAGATTTTCTGTGGAAATTTAAGTGACTATTGTGACCTCAATTGAACATGCCTCACTCTTTAAGAAGTGCACTCCAGTTTTAAATGCTAAGGCTGTAAAGAAGAACATTGGTGCCATGGTTTTAATTGTAAACAGACGCTACAAACTGGCGTTGCAAACTCATGTTTTGGAGTTTTGAAGGGAGAAACAATTGTCAGGTGTCAAAAATGGATGCAAGCCAGTTGTATGATGGTCAGTTATGAGTTGGGAGGCCACCTGCTAAAGGGATATGCACTCAAAGGGACACTTCATCATCCATAAGGAAGTTTTTGAAGACGTTTCCAGCATTAGCCTAAATTTTAGCATTTTGTTTTATTTATGTTTGACAGTTGTAGTCACACCACCTTTAGGCATAGGAATCCTATGCAATAATGGTTATTCAAATTGTAAAGTTGTCAATGACAACCTAAGCTATAAGATAGGGCATTATAAGACTGAAGCAAGGTTCGAAAGGAGTGATAGAGACTCATATCTTTTACACTGTCTATGTAACAGAGGAAAGATCTTGTTGTATGTACCATAACTAAGACATTTTGGATAATAGAAATCAATTCTTCTTCCTTGTTACATTTTCTATCTAATTCTGATTACTATGTATTGAATGATTCAATAGGCTTAATTGTATCTTTGTTGCAATGGGGGATCTGTTGTAATATTGTTTATAATTTTATTAGAGTTTCCCTTTGACTATAAGAAGTTCTTGTTTCATAGGTTTTATTCATATGTCTATCTACTACCTAATGTAAGTGTTAGACATATTTCATCTTTCCTCTCCATGTCTTCCATCAATCCATTTTCACTCTTTAAATCTGGATCTATGTTATTCAAAACCTTACTTGCTAGTGTATATTGTATGGAGTGATCTATCATTAACATTGTTTTCTTGAGTTTTCATCCATTTTCTACCTTATCATAAAACTATCTTTAAAATACCGATGGGTGTTGAGCTTACACTTTAGCAGTCAAAGTGTGACTTGCAGTGCTAACATTCTTGGCGTTGTTGCCGGGGAGTGAAGTATGAAGAAAGCTTCCCTGGGAGAACGACATAGATCCAGTTCTTGATGGTAGACAAGAGAGTGACACATAAATTGATTGTAATCATGTACTTGGGGAATCCACAATCAAAAAATATATTGGGGGAAGGATCCCACTGACAAAAAGATGAAAATATGGAAGAGAAAAAATAGGTATCATCTCATTCGTCTTTTCTATGAACTTTTGTTCTTCTTCATCAGTTCATTCATGTCTTTCCCTTTACATATAAAAATGATTATTCTTTTCTTTGTTTACCTGATGATCATCAACCTTCCTTTATATACCCCTCTTTGGAAGAATAAGGTCTCCATTCTTCCTGTGTTGTAGATGTTGATCATGTTGGATCATGTTTTTGTTCGGATGATCATCAACCTTCCTTTATATACCCCTCTTTGGAAGAATAAGGTCTCCATTCTTCCCTGTGGTTGTAGATGTTGATCATGTTGATCATGTTGTCATTGGATGCCATTTTGGTTTGTCATTGATGCCAATGGTTTGACTTATTGGGAGATTGTTGGACGGCATGTCATTGATGTAAAATGGTTTGGCTTGATTGATGTCATTGGTTGATGTCAAGTAATTGATTGATATAGTTCACTTGATTATACTGTTATATGTCCAAGCGGAAACTAATCGATGTAAAGGTAAACAAATGGATGAACTCCAGTGTCCCCTTTATGGTGAAGCCCTCACGGGAAGACGCCAGGATTGAGTTATCCTAGAAGAATGGTTGAGGACCCATGCTCTCATTATTATCTTATCATGATTGATGGGTGTAAAAATGGATGAACTCCAAAGTGGTCCCTTTATGGTGAAATTTCACGAAGATTCTACTTGACGATATCCTAAAAGAATGGTTGAGGACCCATGCTTGTATGAGTAATAACGAGATGAAGATCAAGGAAATTGTTGGTGAACTATCCTAGGATATGGATAGTGCTTGTCATGCCATTTTTTTGTGGTATGTGGAATGTCATAACTCCTTCTCGGTTTGAGAGTTATGGCCTTACGGTTGAAGGACCTCACATGAAGGCTTGAAGCCCCAAAAGTTTTTCCAAGAAGTCAAAGTGACCTAAAGAAGAAATGATAAAATAAGGTGACAAAATCAAGAAGGAATATTTATGGAAACATAACTCAAAAATAAGGAAAATAGGTTATACCGACAGTGGCTAATATTACTATTCAAGGTGGATTATTTAAATAATCAAGAGAAGTGACAAAATCAAGAAATGATAAAAGTATAGTGACAACCAAGAAGGAATATTTATGGAAAAATGGTTAACCCTAAAAATATGAAAAATAGGTCAAGGACCTAGAAATGGGTAAATATTATTTCAATAATACTCTTTAATGAGAAATTAGAAGTGGACCCAACCCTAAAATAAGGAAAGTGGTCATGACCTAGAATATGTTTTAAGGAAGCTACTGGAGAGTATAAAAAAGAGGTATGGTCTTCATTTGAATCAATACTTGAGAATATTGAATATCTATATGTGTCTGATAGGTTTATCAATGATATCTTAGCCGAAATTCAGGAAAGCGAGAAAGGAATAAATGCAAGGAAGGATAAATTTTGAAGGTGCTTTCTATGGTATGTTATTTTCCTCGTCATCTCACCATTTTCGCTATAACTTATTTTTAACAATTATTCAGATCCTGAAATTCATATGCAAGTGGAAAGAGAAAAAATATCCAAGTATCTTTGCTAAAAAATTCAGCTTGTGTCGTTTTATTTTTGAAGTTACACTGCGGGAAAATAGGTTTGTGGCCAGTCCTTTAAAACTAGTCAAAATCAAAAGTTTCGGGTAACAACGCTTGTCATAAATTCTTCTCACAACAGATCCAGAATTAGATGAATAGAATAAGATGCACAGCTCTGATCATTTAATCAAATATTTTGTATGGGCACTCTCTACAAGGACGTCAGAATAAGCCGTAATTCAGCAAGGTATGCCATTTTTACTATAACCTTTTCTGAGAGGTTCCAAGTAGTACCACTTGAGGAATTTGTATTAAAACACAATTGAAGAACATTGTGTCTCGGTTTCAGATCTTTATACATTATAGGTCTAAAGCTATGATTACTTCCAAGTTAGGGTTGTTGGACTAATCCAAATCAGCATGTGAGACTAAAGAAAAGTTTGATGAAAATGATACTTTGTTGTTGTTAAAGCATGTAGCTGGGTTTCCGAAGGAATGCGGATCAGATACACCAGGTCTATTTCTTAGAGCTAAGCAAATCATATTTTGATGATGAAATCTGATGAGGGATTTTGGTTGAGGTGGCTCATGTTGAGTATACATGGTTGACAAGTAGTTGATGAGTTGTTGCACATACATGAAGTGTGATGGGTTGATGATGTTGGTACATATTGATGAGTCATTATTGATGAGTAATGATACATGATTGGTACATACTTCAATAGTTAAGCTGGATGCACTTTAATTATGGTACGCTGATTGAAAGTTGTCGGCGCGTGCTGGTGCATGGTTGATGCTTTGTTTGCGGTAATGCATTGACCGCTGAGGATTGTTGCCTCATCCCCGCTTAGAGGATGCTAAGAATGCAAGTCGAGTCTTGCATATAGAGCTGGTTCTTCAGAGTTGTAATTCTATTCATGGATAAACCCAAGGATTAGAACCGTATTAAAAGAAAATTGTACATACACAAGATGTATGTACATTTTGTGTTCTTTGTGTTCTTTTTGGAGATGATTTGTTGATGATTTTTTGTTGATATATGTTGCTGATATAAACTCACATCTAACCTGGTTATAAATGACAACAATGGGTAATGAAATAAATGTTGAATGCCACTATTTTGATGACTTTTTGCGCAAGAGGGAAGTTTTGGGGAAAAGAGCCCCATTACCCCATTCACCCCACTCTAAGTGTGGTGGTGTGTCCAACAATCAGTATCGAGTTGCCTTCACTTCAAGCCTTAACAAGCTTGAAGGAGATCCATAGGACACAAATGGATGATGAAGTTCCAATCCTTGATGAGGAAAACCATTTCTACTTGGAGAATAGAGAGAGTGTATTTGAAGACAATGGAGCACCTATTTGGAAGGCAACCATCAGTGATATACTCAATAAGAATAAGTCAAAGTTTGCATTTCAAAGAGAAGGAAAGAAGAATGATGCATTGGCCTCAAGATACCTTTAGTGGACAATCTTAGCAATAGCTACGGTGAGTAAATGTAGATCGTAATGAAAGATTGGAAGGAAAGTTCAACAAGTCATTCATTAAGGCACACGCTAGAAGAAGCAGACAAATACAAGGTATTAATGCCTTCTCCACCTTTGAATATGACACTTGCTCACAGCAAACAGCCGCTGGTCTCAAGCAAAGATTTGGGAAAAGGAAATGCACATGGCTTTGGAGTTTGATGTGATGGTAAAAATCTGTTGCGGTCGGATTGTTTGTTGCAAGATCCGGACACCATTTGCTGCGGTGTCGAATGCTCATCTATTGGATTGCGTGAAATAATCTAAGGTGGCTATGGTTGATACATCTTATGATTGGTAGATGTACATTAGTTGAATCATATTGGCAGATGCACATGGCTTGGCATATTGGTAGATGTACATGTTGGCATATGGTGGATACATTTCATTGTTGATGCACATGGTTGATGTACATGGGTGTTGTATGCCTACATTTTGGTGTTACGATGTACTTGGTGGATGGCTTGTCTAAGGATTGATGACATATTTTGTTTCATGATGTATGGTAGCATATTTGATGCATGAACGGGTCCAAGGATCATCACATGGTAGCACATTGTTCATCTTCCAGAGAAGATAGGGGAGACATACTCTTTAGGGGAGTCATTCTTCTTCCCATGATTCTAGTAGGAGACATTTTATTAGATTTCTACAATCCAGAAAAGAGACCCATATTTAAGAAAGAGCACGAGGTATAATTCCAGGGGAGCTTATGGTCACAGGAAGTGGCAATTGATGTATTTTCAGCATTACATCGACATTGATATCCCTTATACAAAAGCAGAGAGATTATACGCTAAAGAATAAGACAGGGAGTGCTCTGAGAATGGCCCTTTGCCATTGATGTCAAGGGGAGAGATAGTCATTGATGGATTGATGTCTATTGATGGAGAGATTGATATGGAGAGATAGTCACATTGACTATTGACAGAGCATGCCTTGGTCTTACATAAAGCGATATCAATAATTTGTAATTGGTGCTGACATCAATGTTAGTGATTGCCATCAATGCCAAAGGGGATCGTTGGATCGATGTTGTCATTGATGCCAATGTTTCTGTCATTGATGCCAATGGTTTGATTACTTGGGAGATTGTTGGATCATAAGGTCATTGATGTAAATGGTTTGGTTTGATTGAGGTCACATGGATGTCAAGTAATTGATTGATATGATTCCTGTGATGAGAATGTTATATGTCCAAGGGAAACCAATCGATGCAAAGGTAAACAAAATGGATGAACTCCAAAGTGGTCCCCTTATATGAAAGTTTCCTCACGGGAAGACGTTTTTGCGGATTGAGTTATCCTAATAAGAATGGCTAGAAGACCCATGCTCTCATTATTATCTTTATCATGATTGATAAGCAAATGGATGAACTCCAAAGTGGTCCCCTTTATGGTGAAATCCATCACATGAAGACGCTTTACGGTTGAGTTAGTCCTGAAGAATGGTTTGAGGACCATGCTTGTATGAGGAATAATGAGATGAAGATCAAGGAAATTGTTGGTGAAACTATCCTAGATGGATAGTGCTTGTCATGCCATTTCTGGTGGTATGTGAATGTCATGACAACTCCTCACGGTTTGAGGAGTTATGGCCTTAATTTGAAGTTGACTCTCACATGAAGGCTTGAAGCCCCCAAAGTCAAAGAAGTCAAAGTGACCTAAAAAGAAGAAATGATAAAATAAGGTGACAAAATCAAGAAGGAATATTTATGGAAAATGGTTAACCCTAAAAAATATGGAAAATAGGTTATGAACTAGAGTGGGTTAATATTATTTATTCAAGGTATTTATTTAAATAATCAAGAGAAGGACAAACTAAGAAATGATAAAGTAAGGTGACAAATCACAATAATATTCATGGAAATGGTTAACCCTAAAAATAAGGAAAATAGGTCAAGTGACCTGAAAATGCGGGGAACATTATTTAATAATGATTTTAATGGAGAATTAGAAGTGGACCCAACCCTAAAATAAGAAAGTGGGGCCAAGTGACCTAGAATATGTTTTAAGGAAGCTACTTGAGAGTATAAATAAGAGGCATGGTCTCATTTGAATCACACTTGAGCATATTGAATATCTATATGTGTCTGAGGTTTACCAATTATATCTTAGCCAAAATTATGAGGAAAGTGGAAGAAAGAAGGCCGAAACGTAAGCAAGGAAGGATAAATTCTTTTGAAGGTGCTTTCTATGGTATATTATTTTCTCAAAGTCATCTCACCATTTTCGCTTATAAACCTTTTTTCTATAATGATTCCGATCCTGAAATTTCTATTCAAGGATAACAACATATCCAAGTATCCGTGGTTAAAAATCCATATTGTGGGTCATTTTATTTTAGGAGTTACACTCAGTGGAAAAGTTAGGTTTGTACAAAATTGAAACTAGTCAAAATCAGTGTTTTCGGTAAAATCATCATAACTTTCATAACAGATCCAAATTCAAAGGAGACCAAATGTGTATTTTAGGGTAAAGGATTTAGTATGTTTTGTAATAGTTCATATCATTTCATCAAATATTTTAAAGGAACTTTACAAGGACACTTCTAGAATAGTTTCTAATCTTGCAGCTAAAGGTATGCTTCATTTTTGCTATAAACCCCTTTTCTGAGAGGTTCCAAAGTAGTGAAACTTGTAGGAATCTCATAAAACATGCATTGGAAGAACATTGTGTATCAATTTCCAATCTTTATACATTACGTGTTCAAAGTTATGATTACTTCCAAGTTAGGGTTGTTGACTAATCCAAAACTAGGCATGAGACCAAAGAAAAAGCTTGATGAAAATGATAGTCTCTTGCTGTTAAATTTAAGGAAGGTTTGTAGGAATGTGATCAGATACACCAGGTCTATTTTTAGAGCTACAAATCATATTTGATGATGAAATTGATGAGGGCTGGGTTGAGGTACATGTTGAGTACATGTTGAGACAAGTAGTTGATGAGTTGGCACATACATAAGGTGTATAGTTGATGAGGCTATACATTGATGATTCATTGTTGATGAGTGGTTGATAAATTATTGGTATATATACTAAGGTTACGGTTGGATTTAACTTGTTTATGGCAATGTTGATTACAGTTGTTTGGCATGTGCTGGCATGGCGATGCCTGTTTATGCAGTGTACGATTGATATCCTTGGAGTATTGTTGCCTATCTCATTTGAGAGCCGAGAATGCAAGTCGAAATTCTGCATATAGATCTGGTGTTCTTTGTAGAGTTGTAATTTATTCAATTGTTGTCGAGCAAATCCCAAGGATTTGTAGTCCGTAATAAAAGAAAAATTGTACATACATCTGTGTTCTTTCAGGTTCATTGTGGTGATGACTTGTTGGATTATATATTGCTGATATATGTTGCTGATATGTGCTCACATTCCTAAATGGTTATAAATGACAACAATGGGTAATGAATAAATGTTGAATGCTAATTGATGAGTTTTTGTGCAAGAGGGAAGTTTTGGGAAAAAGAGCCCCACACTCATTCACCCCCCCTCTAAGTGTGGTAGGTGTGTCCAATAGATCATGTCTCCTCATCTCATCCTATTGAGAAATATGAAGTTCATATCTCAATCCCTCCTGAAATTGAGTATCCTTATAGTCATGGGAATCATGAGGCTGATTTACCTTCTAAAGTTTTTTCTAAACCTTGTAATCAGCTAGTTAAACTTGACTTTCAGCCTACAGAATTTCATTCTAGAATCAGGGAGAAAATGTTTAAACCTCTCAGGTTTCCATATCGCCTCCATCCTTACCCTCCCAACTTTGTTGAGTATCTTCCCCAGTTTACTGGAGAGGATCATGTTACAACTGAGTAGCATTTGGAAACTTTTCAAAATTTCATTGATAATTTGGAAATTATGCATGACTATGTTGTCATGATATTATTTTTGAAATCTTTGGTTGGGGAGGCTGCTTTGTGGTTTAAATATCTGGGATTTGGTTCCATTAGTTCTTGGAATGATTTTTATTATGCATTCTCAAAATATTGGGGTGAGAATAAGTCCTTTGATCAATACCTGGCTGATTTTCATGTTTTGAGGAGAAAAGAAGATGAAGTTTTGGTTGTCTTCAACAGGAGGTTTTACAGTTTTTACCCTAGCATGCCATTGGAGATACAGCCTTCTGAGACTGCAACTATGGTTTCCTACATAGTAGCTCAGCATCCAAATTTTTTCCCTCTCCTAAGAGAAAGAAAATCTTCATCATTAAGATGATTGTTTGAGGATGCTAAAGAAGTTGAGGAAAACATTCGATCTTGCAAAATTATTCAAGATCAGGCTTTTGTTGAAAGTTTGCATGCACAAGAGCAACAAGATTGTGAGTGTGATTCAGATTTGGGATGGTATTTAAGAGTTTTTTCATATTTTTTTATGGATCAAGATATATGTCATGTTTATGATCATTTTCCAAATCAGTTTGATCATGCAGTAAAGGATGATTGTATAGATAACTACATATTTTTAGCTGATCATAATCAAAATATTTTATCTCCTACTATAAAATTATCGTATGGTCATTATTCTGAAGAGGAAACTGTCACTCTTGATGATCAAGAGTTGATCTCGAAAGAACAAGCAACTCACATCTTTCCCAGTAAAAGGGAATGTGTGTAATGGAATTCATCTTATCTGGATCTAGAAGTTTTTGATCATGGTTTTGAAGATCTAGTAGCAGCTTTATTGGAGTCATATATTTCAAATTATTTGAATATTTCAGAGTTCATCATTTTATCGACACTTGTGGGTCAGTATGATTCTCTGAAGAAGTTTTTATGGCTTATGTTATATTTCTGTTATTATTTATTAATAAGTGGTAGAGATGGGATTATTTCAGTCATGAAGTTACTTGAAAGGTTGTTGTGGAAATTTGCATTTACTTGACCAAATTGGAGATCTGGTTAGAGTAGGGTAGCATAGGTAATAAGATCGTTTCCTGAGCATTTGCTTTTCTTCAGTTTTCACAGTGTGATCAGATTTGTAGTATGAGTTTTGTTTGCAGGATGTTTATCAATTTGCTTGAATAAGTGGTAGATTTTGGTAGTGTTACAGATGTTGGTTGCACAGATGACTCCATAGCCCAATGGATAAGGCCACTAGAACTACTAGGTTCTTGGATCCTCATAGGGAGGCCTCCATCCCAGTTGGATCCTATGTTAGCGCTCAAATACACACCATTAAAATTTTATCTCCTTCACCAATTTGTTTTCCATATTTGAAAAATCTTTGAATCTTTTATCATTCCCATATCATCCAAATTCTTTCATCAATTCTTGATGAGCTCCTACTGTCGGTTTTTGTCAAAGATCCTGTGATCTTTGTCCTGGTATGAATTATAAATTTCAGAGTTCCTATCATAGTCTTCCCAAGCAACAAAACTTGTTAAGACCTTTTATCCTCCTAATAGCTCAATTTATTCAAATGGATTTGCATTTGTTTTGATTGCCAAAGCCTAATTATAACAATTATTATGTTTTAAAATCATAATAATTTCCCATTTCCATTTGAAATAAAAGTTTATAATTACAAAAATGATTTGAGCAACATTTTACATGTTGAAGAAAAAAAAGGTTCTTTTTGGATATTTAGCCAATTTGGTTTCTCGGGCTTATTATTTTGGCCAAAAATATTGGGCCTACGGGCCCAATCTCTAATTATTTCATCAAGTCTACCAGTTACTAGGATCCAAGTCTACCAAGCACTAGGATCCAAGTCTACATACTAAGTCAACAACACAAATCTTAGCACCAAATGCCACAAGCTAAGCCACCAAGGAAGAGGGGTATATTTCTCAACGCATCGAACAATTATGGGAACATTGGTGTATTTCAACACCATAAATATTTTACACCCTTCCATGTGGGATATGTCCCACTGGGAAAATAAAAAAAACAATGCAATAGTTGTTAAAGCCAAAGCATTAACATCATGCAACAATGGATAGAGTAACTAGTAAGTGTTTGATGAAGGTGCCAGTTGTCGAGATTTGCAGGTGTTGGAGATGTCCATGCATGAGAACCATATGCAATCATAGGTAGCACCATCAAGGGTTCGATGAATTTTTACAATGCCTCCAAGTGCCCTATTCGAGTGAAAAATAGCCAAGTGTACATCCAATTCTAAGAAATGGAGTTCAGTTTAAACTTGCAGGTGACAAGCTCGAGTGTTGAAGGCACTAAGGAAGAGCTTGTGAGTGCTCGTGGGTTGGAAAAGATGGAAGCCTGTGAGGGTTTGGTTTCAAGGATAGCCAACTAAAATATCCTTGGAGGAGGTATGATGATGTTCCATCAGATACATCTAACATCCTATTTGTCGAGGCCTCCCTGCTAAACACACTCGTAGAGAGGCAGTGCACATATTTTGTTTTTTTGTTGGTTTTAAGGAAGTTATGTTTGTGGATAAGGAACCTATAAATTATGGAGGAGAGCCTCTTTCTCTGTGCTTTGTTTACTTTGTTAATCCAAACTGTGTGGTAACTGCAATGGAATCTCTCCAAGGCTATGAGTTTGACGAAAATGAAATAAATTTCATTGTTTCTTATCAACAGGAGCTTGGAAGTTATTAAACATTTATATTGTTGGCCCAAACCTTGATATCAAAGGTCGCCATCACAGCAGGTGTACAAATATCAAGTATTCCAGATTTCCATAACCAATGTGGCAGCCATCTGGCATGCATGCGTTTTCTTCTTAAACGCTCTACAATGGTTTTCCTCTGTGGAATTACTTCGACAACAAGCTCTAAAGACAATAAAACAAGTAAAATGGATTCTATTTAAGAGAAGAAACATGATGCATGGGAGATAGATGATCAAAAAATAACATGGATCATGTGAGGATGGAATGAAAGGGTCATCACCAATGCACACAGAGATTTTGTAGTTTATATTGGCATGTAAGTAACATATATTTTCAAATGTATGCAAAATGCCTCTTTGAATGCAACTGCAATTGTGGACAGTTTGTTGGATATTGAAAAAGGATTGATGCCAGGAACAAGCTAGGGAAGAAGACTGAGTCTAGAAGATAGAAATTCTCTTGATCAATCCAAATGCAAATTTTGGCTTCTGAAGTGTTGGACAGTGTCAACATTAAATGTTCAACATACAAAGCTCTATTACAATCTGCGATGAATAGAATTTGAAAAGATTCTAAGGTGTACATAAATAAGATCCATTCAAAGTTGAAGAGTGGCTAAACTCATGATATGATAACCTTGCTATGGTGGAATGTTCATATCCAGCTAGTTTCTTAATGCTTTCCTACCCAATAAAAGAGGACCTGCTATAACTTTTAATAAATAAGTCTTACGAGTATCATTTCAGTTTCAAAGAACTAGATGATGTCCAACTTCTTAGATCAAGTATATTGGTTTTTATTGAGTTTGATTGTATGTATTACAAATATTTTGAAGAATTACCTCAACAAAGAGTTCATGGCATCCTCTCTAACCTTTCATCAGCTTCTAGAACACTCCAAAAGAAATCAAGCATGCAAGAAGGCACAAAACATAGTACACAACTATATTACAGTGCAAAGCAGCAAAATTACATTGTATGCACTGTAAACTTGTTGTAGAATACTATTCTTACAGAAATTGGTTAGATAAGGTCAAAGTTCGAGGTTTAAGGATGGATATTTGACAAAGTGATTCATTAAAAAGAAAATTTTATGTGGCAATTTAAGTGACTATTGTGACCTCAACTGAACATGCCTCACTGATTAAGAAGTGCATTCCAATTTTAAATGCTAGGGCTGCAAATAAGAACATTGGTTCTTTGGTTTTAATTGTAAACAAATGCTGCAAACAGGTGCTAGAAACTGGCACTGTGAACTCATGTTTTGGAGTTTTGAATGGAGGGAAAGTGGTCAGGTGTCAAAGATGGATGCAAGCTAGTTGTATGATGGTCAGTTGCAAGATGGGAAGCCATCTGCCAAAGGGAGATGCACTCAAAGAGACACTTCATCATCCATAAAGAAGTTGTTGAAGACATTGCCAACATTAGCCTAAATTTTATCATTATGTTTTATTTTTGTTGAACAATTGTAGTCACACCACCTTTAGGCATAGCAATCCTATGTAGGAATGGTTATTCGAGTTGTAAAGCTTCCAATGATAGCCTAGGCTATAACATAGGGCATTGTAAGACTGAATCAAGGTTCAAAAGGAGTTATAGAGACTCATATCTTTTACACTATCTATGTAACAGAGGATAGCTCCTGTTGTATGTACTAGACCTAAGACATTTTGGATAATAGAAATCAATTCTTCTTCCTTGTTACATTTTCAATCTAATTATGATTATTGTCTATTGAATGATTCAGTAGGATTAATTATAGCTTTGTTGCAATGGAGGATCTGTCGTAATATTGTTTATAATTTTACCAGAGTTTCTATTTGACTATAAGAAGTTCTTGTTTCAAAGGTTTTCTTCATATGTCCATCTACTACCTAATGTAAGTGTTAGGAATATTTCATATTTCCTCTCCATGTCTTCCATCTATCCATTTTTACTCTTTAAACATTGATCTAAGTTATTCAAAACCTTACTTGTTGGTGTATATTGTATGGAGTGATATGTCATTGACATTGTTTTCTTGAGTTTTCATCCATTTGCTACCTTATCATAGAACGATCTTTAAAATAACGATGGGTGTTGAGCTTACACTTTAGCAATCAAAGTGTGACTTTCAGTGCTAACAGAAAGCATGCAAATTCATGGTTGGTTCAACTAGCTATAGGAACTAGGAGGAAAGTGACTAAGGTAATAGAAACATTCTAGTTTGATATGGATGGACTACACATCCAGGAAGTATTGAATATACTACCATTGGGATCATATGAAATGTTTATCGATATGGACTAGATGGAAGTACATAAATATAAAATAGGTTTATTGAACAAGACCTTGAAATGTGAGGATTATGAAGGAGATAAAAGGATCCTATGACGCATCCAAAAACTTTTGTTAGTGTAGCACACCTTTTCAGCTACCATGGCTTAATCGCTCTTAAAAGGGAACTTTAACACCACTTGGTACATAACTCATACAGGTATTATATAATCCACATGCATTTAAACAAATAAACACATTCTACACAGAGTATTCATATGAGTTACTGCCATAATTAACAAAGAAATAGTGTTTCATACTAATTCATATACACAGCGGAAATCATAACATAAGTAGTAGAGTCATGCAAAACATGATTAAAACATAATCAAATACTTATCTTTTAACAGTGGTAGAATCCACCAACCAAGTGCAGGCCTTCCACGAACCTCCTAGCCTTAGACCACACTACTCATCAGCTCAACAGTTGGTCACCCCCGAGCTGGGACTAAGCTCCACCCCGAGACAAGGAATCCTAGGTTAGGCTGAGGTTACAGGGAAAAAATCACACATCCACAGGAATGGATTCTCTCCCAGGAACCACCCACATTCACTGCCCACAGACCCTCATTCCCCACATGCCGGTTCCACCCCAGGAGTATACAGCTTCTCTGTCACCTGGACAGTCCTTCGGCTACTAAACTCCCTTGCCTTGGGTTACAACAACAGACCAGACCGAAAGTCTCCGAGCTCTGTGGCAGCTAAAAGGTTCCTTCCAGGAGTTCTCTCCTTCCTCTGTTCTCTCTCTCACCTGGAGAGAATCACTCACAGGTCAACAAACCTCCCACGCAGTCCAGCACTGCGTGGCCACACAACCAACGGAAAAAAAGACATGGCTTTTTCCACAGGCTCAACAATTGCAAAATGGCTCAGGGTCACGACTTCGGGACAGAGATCTCACGCGCAGGCTCGATCTTAGGCAATGGATGCACACGTATTATGCAAACACAACACGAGATTTTTCGATTCAAACAGAAGTGAAACCGGCTCTTTCAGAATCGATCACAAGCTTCTGGTTCAGTACGGAGGTATACACAGGTTTTTTAGTTCAGAAGGTGTACGCGGTTTTTCTGCAGAGCTCGGGTCAGTCATACTGCTCAGAGCTCGTACACCCTCAGGAAGTCCGCTTGAATGAGATAGTGAACCCCCCTCACGGTCCACCCAAAATATTTTATTTGCATGCACCAGGGTCGACACTTGTCGCCCTGGAGACTGCATGCGTTCCACCAACACGCATCACCTTCCCTTGGTCAGGAACTTAGGATAAAAAATATAAATGGCACATGTTCTTTTAAAATATTTTATTTGTGATGCACCAGCGGTCGCATTAATTTGTCACTGAGACTCAGACAGCGCTCCACCAACATCGCATCACCTTTACGAACTTAGGATAAAAATATAAATGGCATGTTCTTTGGACAAAATATTATTCCTAGGCTAAGCCCCCCAGGCTAAACACTTAACCCTTTTCCCACCTTCCAAATGCATCCTTTGCCTTCTCTATGGAAGCTCAGTCCCCTTCACTCATTCATCATGATCGGTCTTCACCGGGCGGTGTTTTCAATGACAAATATTTTGCATATATATAAGTACAAAATCAAGCCCTTGGCTCCAACACTTAGTCTCTCTCGCCTAATAATCACATACAAGCCCAATCGGGTTATGGGCAAACTGTCTACCAGCTATAACACATATTTACAATCCATTTCATACATCATATTTACAACTGGCTCGGCCTTGGGGACACTAAACTCCCTTATTTTTGTAATCGTCTCCCTCGCTGCAACTTTACACCGCTCAGCCTTTCAAAATTTTCAAAAGATGGGTAATTTCCGCCTCAAGATAACTTCTTTCTTATGCTCCCATGTCATTCTCGACTGTACCAGGTCCACTGACCCTTTATAAGCTCTATGGCTCGACATTTGAAGCTCTTTTCTTTTTTCTCATTCAATATGACAGATGCACTTGTGTGGACACCTTCGGGTTCCACCGAATCACACTCAATCGATAACAGCTATGATTAGCATCGTGTACATATTTATTACAGCAAACATGAAACACATTATGTACAGCCATAGATGTGTAGTGCAAGCATGTATGTAACTGGCCCAATCCTTTCCAATATCTCAAATGGGCTCACAAAAATCCTTTCCGCCAATCATTAACTTCCCAACTCAGTGGAACTCCCTAGTCTTCACTTTCAGGAAACATGGTCATCCACTTCCTTTGAATTCCTGTCTCCATCGGCTACAACTTTTCTATATCCCTGGCAGCTTTTAGATTTCCCATTTAATTTTATCATTTGATCTTCCATCTTGAGCAACAAAGCCCAACTACTGATTCAAAATAACCGGATTATCCCAGCTCATTGAGGTGTTGCACTTTCTTCCATAAAGTGATTCAAATGGCCTCATCTTCAATGATGCATGATACCCATTATTGTAGGCTTAATTCCCACCAAATACTTGGTAGTCTTCCAATCTTGATGGTTTGTCCATCATATTACATTCTCGTGATAAGTTCCTTTATTACCCTGTTCACCCTCTATCCACCCACGTGACCGATGATATGTTGTTGTAATCTAAAGTTCTATTCATTCAACCTCGAATAGTCCTTTCCATAAATTCGAGGTGGATTTCGAGTCCCTATCAGACACAAATGTCTTTGGAATCTGCGTTATGGCAACTTTTTTTTAAAAGATATCAGCAACATCACCATTCTAAGGGTGGCTTCGAATAAATGGGCGTACTTTTAGTATTTGTCCACCACCACCATGAATGAATCATGTTATTAGGTTCTAGGTAGTCTAGTGATAAAATCCATTGTTACTACCACCTATTTCCACTCAAGAATCGGTAAAGGCTGCAACAACCTCGGCTGGTGTCTATGCTCGGCTTTAACCTTCCGGCACTCCATACATATGACATGTATTCAACAATTCTATTTCTTCATAATCTCAAAATAATGGTTTTCGACCGCCACAGCCTTTGATATCCGATAGTTCAGGAGATTTGGACGAAAGATGGATGGAATGGAATGGACGGAATGGACAGGATGGATGGATGGAAAGGAAGGAAAGGAGTGGATGGATGGAGGAAGGAAGGATGGACGGACAGGATGGATGGCCGGATGGATGGATGGACGGACGGAAAAGAGCAATAAGAGTGGATGGATGGAGGAAAGAATGGAATGGATGGATGGAGGAATGGAGGATGGATGGATGGACGGATGGAGGAAGGAAGGAGGATGGATGGATGGAGGAATGGATGGACGGATGGAGGAAGGAGGAAGGAAGGAATGGACGGAGGGAAGGAAGGAATGGATGGACGGACGGAGGACGGATGGATGGATGGATGGACGATGAGATCGGATGGAAGGAAGGTGGAGCCTGAAGGAGGATGGATGGATGGATGGAATGGATGGAAATGGACGGATGGATGGACGGAGGAAAGGAGGAGGATGAATGGAAGGATGGATGGAATGGAGGAAGGATGGAAAGGAAGGGATGGATGGATGGAAGGAAGGATGGAAGGATGGATGGATGGAGGGAAGGATGGATGGATGGAATGGATGGATGGATGGATGGAATGGAATGGAAATGGATGGATGGATGGAAAATGGAATGGACATGGATGGATGGAATGGATCGGATGGAGGATGGATGGACAAATGGATGGATGGATGGATGGAGGAAGGATGGATGGAATGGAAAGGATGGATGGAGGATGGACAGGGATGGATGGATGGACAGGGATGGAATGGATGGATGGACATGGATGGATGGATGTTCATGCAGCAAAACATGATTAAACATAACGAGTATACTCTCTATCTTTGCAATGTTGTAGAATCCACCAACCAAGTGTGCCTTCCATGGACCTCCTAGCCTTAGACCACAACTGCCATCACCAAGAAGCAGTCAGCCCCCAGCAGGGACTAAGATCCACCAGACAAGGGAATCCTAGGTTAGGCAGAGGTTACAGGGAAAATACACAACCATAAAGAAGGGATTCTCTCCTAGGAACCACCTACACTCTAATTTCCCACGCACTTCATTCTCCCCATTAATGCCTGCTCCAACTCCTGTGTGAGTATAGCACCTTCTCTGCCACCTAGATAGTCCTTCAGCTGATAACCTCCCTTTCCTTCGGTTACAGCCGAATGCATCGGGACTAAAGTCTCCTGCCTGTAGCTGTGGTTCCTTCCGTGAGCTCCTCTCTCCTTTCCTCTCACAAGGCTTCTCAGCTTCTGTAGAGAATCACTCACGTAAACAAACCTCCTAATGGTCTAGCACCCCAGGTGGCCACACAACCAACTTTAAAAATAGATACCTAATTTTTTCCATAGGCTCAATGTTGGAAAAATGGTCGTGGTCATGGTTTTGGGATTTAGATTCAATGACGTGCTCCTGAGCATTGGGCAAGGATGCACACAGATTCTCTAGACACAACATCTGCTTTTCTGACCAAACGTAGGTGAAAATCTGCACTCCATCACAAAGCTTCTAGTTCAAGACGGAGGTATACAATGCTCTTTCTGCAGTTCAGAAGGTACCAGGTTTCAGATCTCGTGTCACTATACCAGCCTTGCAGTCTGTGAGACCTCTGTGTAGTCTTGGGCCGAAGGAGGATGAACCCCCTCATGGTCCACTCCAAACTATTTTATTTGTATGTAGTACCTGTGGTAGACACTTCCACTGAGACTCCATGCATTCCACCAAAGACGCATCACCTCTCCCTTGGTCGTGAACTAGATAAAAAATATAAATGGCACATGTTCTTTGTACACACAAAATATTATCTTGTATACCTCTGGCCCCTTCCCACCTTCCGTTCTCCTAACTCTTTGCCTCTATGGAATCTCAGCCCCTTTCACTCATTCATCTGTCGGTCTCAGCACTGGCACATGTGTTTCAATTTTATTAAATGTTTTTTTGCATATATATATACAAGTACAAAATCAGCCCTGGCCCTCCAACCCTTAGGCTCCTCTCTGGGCCTAACATCAAATCACATAATCCCACCGAATTTTATGGGCATAAACTTGGCTCACTGTACCATAACACATATTTACACCATTTCATACATTAGGATTTACAACTGGCTCTCACCTTGGGACATTATAGTTAGTATGAAAAAATTTCAGCATCACAACCAAAATACATTGCATAGCGATGTTCGGATTGCATGCTATACATGTGACAAATTCAACAAAGGATAATAAGTTGAGAATTGAATACCATCCAGTGCTACATAAGTACAAATATATATTACCTAAGGAAATACCAGGACTTCCTCCCAAGAGGGATATTTATTTTTTCCATAGAGCTTGTGCCAAGAGCAGTTCTTGTGTCTAGAATACATTATATAATGAGCACACCTGAATTGGTGGAGCCAAAAATGGAATTGAAAGAACTATTAGACAAGGGATATATTAGACCTAGTGTGTCCCCATGGAGAGATCCAACTCGGCTTGTTAAGAAAAAGGATGTTGGTACCCTTAGGTTATGCATTTATTTTAGACACCCAAACAAGATGACCATCAAGAATAAATATCCATTTCCCAAGATTGATGACATTTTTAATGAGCTTAAAGGAGCCACAATATTCTGCAATATAGGATTTGAGATCTAGATATCATCAAGGATCAAGGATAAGGGACATTTATAATGTTTCCTTTAGAATAAGGTATGGACACTATGAATTTGTAGTGGTTTCCTTTGGGCTTTGGCATAAAATGCACCAACTACATTTTGTGCTTAATGAACAACATTATAAGTAAGTACTTGGATGAGTTTTTTCTAGTGCTCATTGATGACATTTTAATGTACTCAAATAATAAGGAAGATCATGAGGAACACCTCAGGCTATATTGCAAGTATTGAGAGAGCATTGATTGTATGATAAATACAACAAATGTGACTTATTTTAGAAACATATCCATTACTTAGTTCATGTGATATTGGAAGAAGGAATTGGACTAGACCCTGAGAAAATCAAGGAAATCACAGATTGTCTTGCTCCTTGGAATCATCCGAAGTGAGATCATTTATGGAATTGGATGGATATTAAAAAACGTTTATCCAAGGGTTTTGAAATGTCATGCATCCAATCACATTATTACAAAGAAAAGGAGAGAAATTCAGTATAAAAACTTTTGACAAGTTTCCAAATGTCAACTCCAAAACATCTTCTAATGAATGCATTTGTCTTAAATATTACAAATCTAGATAAGGATTTCTTGGTGTGTACAAATTCTTGCAAGGGAAGGACTATAAGCTCCCTATGAAGAAGGGCATGTAATCACTCGATTCCAATAAATGAGCATGAGAAAAGATTTTATCACGATATAGAGCTTTATCCATCAGGTATCTCTTTGAATATGTGGATGGAACTATCGGAAGAAGATTTGTACTTTTACGCAGATCACAAAGGGTTTGAAGTACTTATTTGATCACCCCATTTAAATTCTAGACAAGCCAGGTGGATGGTTCTCATTAGTGAATTTGATTTTCAAAAATGACATATTAAAGGAAAAGTAAATAAAATGGCAGGTTCACTCAGTCAAAGGATGAAAACAATACATCTAGCAAAAACTAAATCCAAGCGAACATAAGTGTGAAGTATATCATCTCATGGAAGATGGATTGCTGATATACAAATACCACTTGTACATGCCCAATTCAATTGAACTAAAGGATATTATAATGAATGAGTTCCATGGGAGACCTTATGTAGGTCACTAGGTTATCAGGAAGTTGTACCATTGGACAAAGATGAAGAATGATATTGTAGAATATATTGCCAAATGTTTAGAATGTCAACAAGTTAAGGTTGAGCATAGGAATCTAGCAGGATTGTTGCAACAATTACAGATTCCATAATAGAAGTGGAAAGTCATGTCTATGGACTTCATCATTGGTTTACCTGCATCAACCCAAAAAACAACATGATGCAATCATTGGTTGAGAATAGGCATCCAACATGATTGTTACAAATAAACTACAGATTCTAGAATGGAAGTGGGAAGTCATATATATGGACTTCATCATTAGTTTACCCAAAAAAACAAAACACCATGATGCAATCATGGTGGTGGTGGATATACTGAGGTAGCTCACTTCATCTCTCATTAAAAATCCACCCATAAATAAATTGACATAGAAAAATGTTTTTATAAGGAAATTTTCGGGGATCTCATGGTCCAAGACTCCATCATATTAGATTGAGATTTCAAATTTCATTTCCGAATTTCTAGAAAGAATTATTTGCATGCCTTGGGAAATAGTTGGGTTTCAACACTACTTACTCATTCTGAGGATGGTAAAACATAGAGAGTGAAAAAAGTGTTGGAGCACATTTTAAGAATGTATTCTATGCACCATCCCAAGAAGTGGGAATATTACTTACCCCTAGTAGAGTTTTCCTACAGAATAATACTAGCGGTGGAGTCAATAAAAATGATTCCCTTTGAGGTATTATATGGAAGGAAATGTAATATTCCAATAAGATGGGATAATCCAGTGGAAATAATTATGCTTGGCTAGGTATTACCGAAAAGAAATGGAACAGGAAGTGGTTTAGATCAAATGGAAGTTGAAAGTGGCTTACGACATACAAAAGATTTATGCTGATAGAAAAAAAATTCATAGGGAGTTAAAAGTAGGAGACCATGTCTACATCAGAGTTAAGCCTAAGAAAAGTTCCTTAAGAATGAGAACTTGTGCTGTTCCCGCTACCATGCATTTGAAGTCCTATGAGAGTAGGTTGGTGGCATACATGCTTGCCTTTCCTCCTCACTTTCAAGGAACACAATGTATTCCATGTATCCTTAATAAATATGTTCATGACCCTAATCATATATTATTTTATTGACTATGATACAGTGGAACCATGGAGAATTCCCAAATTAAGCCCCTCAATGCATCCTAGAGAAAATAAGTCCACATGGGAACTGGAGGATGTGGATTTGTTAGACATGCTACCCATTTTTACCTGTGATAAAGTCATTTATGCAATTGTAAACATTGAGGAAAAATTTTTCATTTTTTATTTTAAGGGTGAGGGGAATGAAAAACCCTATTTTCCCCCAATTTGTAATTATAACTATGACTTAATGTCACCATGAGTTGTGATAGGGGTATTTTTCTATTATAATATTAGAATGGGAAATCTCAACTACACACACACACACACTCACACATATTTATTGTTAATGAAAGCTTGTTGGATAACTATATGAAGGGTGGAGCACCAATATAGACCTTGATACTTCTAGAGGAACCCATGAGGGGGAAGGGATTTTCTTGCCTAAGAGCCTTGGTTCACATTTTTGAAATTTGTGTTTGAAGTATTTTCCCTCTTTTATCGTTTCCCAAAAATTAGTTAATGAAGGAGGTTTGGTAGTTGATAAGTCAACCAACTACCTTAATGTAGGTATGGATGAATTGTTGGGACAATTGAAAATCATCAGTCATAGGTACATGCAAGTACCCATCTCATTTTTGGGGTTGACCCACAAATGTCTCTAACAAAATAAAAAGGAAAAATCGTGGGGAAAACCTTGCAGGGTGATAAGAGAGAGGAGGAGGAGAGTTTTGGCATGGGAAGTAGAGAGTGTGGAGGGAAAGGCAGAGAAGAAGAGGAGAGTCGAGCTTTGAGGGAATCTTGTTGTTGAATCCTGGGTAGAGAAGACCCCAACCCAACCTGGAAATAGGGTCATGGGTCTAATGCTTGTTGGTTAGTAATATTTCACTAAGAAAGAAAGGTGTCGAGGGATTATGTAGCAGTGAAGGAAATTACACATGTAGAGGTTATCCAGTTGGAAGGAAACTAGGAAAAGTCGTGGAGGCCTTGATTTTTTTGGAAAAGGGGGAATTTCTGTTGTTGACTACATGTGAAGGAGAGTATCCTTCACACTTAACCCAAATTT